>JARBWK010000011.1:77758090-77841119 GCA_030556195.1 Anolis apletophallus
CTTGGGGCAAGAACAGGAGGCTCAGTAGCCAAAAACGGTCAAAAACAAGCGGGCGCCCCTTACCAGCCCTCCTGAATTGACCTCACCTTACTAGCCGGAGTGCAAGCGCTGTCATCAACGGAGATCACGCGTTATCCGTTTTCCCTCAACACAGACCATCCTAGATACCTTTTACATCACTTCATGGGTCACCAAAATGAAGCAGAACCGGAGTTCTAGAACTCCATGTACCAAGTGAATCTTACCAACGCTGCCCGGACGTGCGGATACTAGGATGAGGAGAACACGTGACAACTGTGAAGTAGGGTGAAAAACAAAAAGGTTTATTTACTGGCACCAGCTGGTGGGTATTTGCCAGCAGAACACAGCTGCAGATAGGGGCAAAGGACCCCGATACATCTCATACAAAGACATTTATACCTCAATGGAGTCCATCCAGTTAAACCCACCCCTCTTTATGGTTAAAACAATCATAATTGGCTGGTGATTACTGTTGTTACATGGCATTTCATTAATCAATAAACACTGCACAAATCATTTACATCATTTTCTCTGTCATCACTAAAAATGAGAACAATAGCCATCTATAAGGTATTTCTTTTCTCACAGTGCAAGCTATCAATGTTGAGCCTCTCTGTTCTTTACTTGCAACATTAGTTCCGGGCTTCCTGCCAGCAGTGAAGAAGGTCGGACTTTTTGCCATGCGCAATGGTGTTTTCCATTCACATTAAGAATCCCATTAACTTTCATAGCTCAAACTGCACTGTTTTCCCACTCATCTAGCATAATATGCTGGCCACGGTGATCCAAGCGACGGTCATCTCGAGGTTAGACTACTGTAATGTAATGCCTCGTGGGCCTTCCTTGTCGACGATCCGAAACTCAAGCTAGTGCAGAATGCCGGGGCCGCTTGCTGGCAGGAGTGCCAGCAAGGGAGCATATTACACCTACCCCCGGCAGCTGCACTGGCTTCCTATTGAGTACCGGATCGCCTTCAAAGTGTTGGTTCTGACCTTCAGGCCCTGCACGGCCTGGGGCCTGCGTACCTGAAGGACCGCCTTACCCCGCAGACGTTCCCGAGATCACTGCGCCAGATGAGCAGAATCTGTTGCAAGTTCCATCAGTCCGCTCCTGCCACCTATCGACGACCAGACAGAGGTCTTTCTCTGTAGCGGCACCAGGGCTCTTGCATGCCCTCCCCGAGAGTGCCCGAGCCATCTCGGAATTGGGCCCATTTCGGAGGGCATGCAAGACGGCCCTCTTTGGGCTGGCCTTCAATTAAGTGCCCGAGGCGACAATGTACACTGTATGCCCTCTTAACCCATGCTCTGACCTTGTAACTGTTTTAATGTGGCTTTTGTGTTTTGGTTTTATGTTTTATTGTCTGTACTGGCCGCATGCCGCATGTTGCGCTGTGCTGTCGGTGTAATTTTATGTGATCCGCCCCGAGCCTGCCGGGAGGAGCGGAATACAAGAATGAAATATAAATAAATATAAATATAAATAAATAATGGTTTAAATTGGCACAGAGTGTATTAAAATGCATTTAATCAGGGTGTTAGTCTTCCATAGCATGTGCCTTACTGATTATTGGCACCAAAACCCTCTTTTTCAGAGTTGACGCGCAAGTAGCATCACTCTCTGACTGTACTTTTTATGCTCGGAAAAGTACCAAACCTGCTTCAGTGGGAAATTTGATAAATTGTCATTGGAACATTTGACATGTCCATCTGTTTACTAATTTGCCTCTGAGAGGGATGCGATCAGGAAGAACAGTGGTGTGGCAATTGTTAATGAGTCTGTAATGGACTTCATGGTTTGCCTCCGGTGGGCACAATGTAGTTAGTGCAGAGGACACAATGGGTGCCTGAAGGTGATGACTATCTCAATAGATGAGGCTGGCTTGAGACATGGGAGAAAGATCTTTCCCACTGATAGCCCCAAGCATATCCAGAAAAACAGGAAAAGGGTCCTAGGTGTCCCGATGCATATCCATTATGAGTTCCCACCACATTTCCAAATTTATTGTGAAGGGATTATGGAGATTTAAATGATTGTTTCCTGGAGTCCAACTAGAATGTCAGTCAACATTCCTGAGCCCATTCAGGAGAGTTTGCTGCAGACCAAAGGCTAGGCATGCCCTTCTGTAGCTACGTCTGTAGGTCTATAAATTTCATATATTGTATATAATCTATTCTATAGATTTGAGTTTTTGATATCTCAATAACAAAGCGGTAAAAAAATGTCCTGAATACCCCCTATAACAGTTTTCATCCTGTGAGTCCCCAAGTGTTTTGGCCTACAACTCTCAGAAATCCCAGCCAGTTTACTAGCTATTAGGATTTCTGGGAGTTGAATGCCAAAACATCTGGGGACTCACAGGTTGAGAACCACTGCCCTATAATATATTGAGGGAGATATGGAGCAAAGCATTTTTAATAGGGTGCAGTGGGAGGTGTGGAGCCCTTTAAGGTCTCTTACAGAGGGGCAATACTCATCCTTGGCATAGAAAAAAGTGTTCCAAACCCACACTCACAAACTCCTTAAATAGCATCTTATTTTGTTGGTGGGGCAGGGAGATGTATATAAGCACATATATTTTAAAGGCTTGTTTTGTGCTTTGTGTGGAGAAGAAGTATGAATTTATATTCAGTGGATAGACTATTGACGCCACAGCTGTTGGAAGCAACTGAAACAGAGTCAGGAAGGAGAAGGAACTAGCCTTTCAATGCACAGTTTGTGCAGGAGATTTAGTATGTATGTTCTTAATGGGGGGCAAGCTTTTCAAGGTATGAGCTATAGGACATACCCCCTGTGTTTTCACATTCTCCTATTGCAGTTTCTATGTTGTTCTCAGTTTGGGCCACATGCCAAAGAGACATGTTTGGCAAGTGCAAACATTTGTGCATACACCCATATTTTATACCTTTCCCCTAAAAAATAAATTCATACACCACATCCACAACCAACTTCAAAACATTTACACTTTTCAAATGTAGTTGTGCTGTTATTTATTTATTTATTCGATTTCTACACCGCCACTCCCGGAGGCTCGGGGCGGTTTACAGTAGAATTTAATATAAAACAATATCTGATAAAACAAAGAGATTAAAAATTACAGTATCATCCCAAAGCCTGCCTGAATAAATGCATCTTGCATGCTCTGCAAAAGGTGTCAAAATTTCGCAGGGCTTGCATCTCAGGTGGCAGAGCATTCCATAGTACCGGGGCAATGATGGAAAAGGCCCTTCACCGAGTTGTCGTCAGGCAGAAAGATTTCAAACTGGGGGTGTCTAGGAGGTTCTGGTCCCCTGACCGCAGTGATCTCAGGGGGTTGTATGGAGTCAGGCGATCCTTTAGGTACACTGGCCCCAGACCATATGAGTGCAAGCAGCTATCGGAAGCTGGTGAGAAAGGGAATACCCAATGCAATCAACATGCAAATGGGTATTGCTTATTTCACATCGACTCAGAGGTTTCCCATTGTATTTGTGTGACACACCTACACACTGCAGCCAACACACTAATATGCCATGACAAACAGTTAGGAAAACTCTGCTCAACACAAACAGAGCATGGAGACCTTCTTGAGGCTGCACGCCATTTATTATCCATGAAGACATTGCTACATGAGAGCCATCCCCTTGAGAAGTGATTTAAAGCTGCCTAGGCATGGTGGAACTCACAAATAAAATGGCCCATGGCCCATTAGTAATTGCATGGGTTTAGAAAAGAATTAATGTTTTCTCTCTTTCATATGGAGAGAGAGAGAGAGAGCACATACCACCTCATCAAATGGGGGTTTCCCCCCATCCTAGTGCGCTGCCAGTATGCTGCTGGGATGGAGTCTGGTGGAGCCCATCATATGATGCAGGGCTACTTCTGGCAAGGCTCCGTTGAGCTCCATCCCAGCAGCGTGCTGGCAGCGCACCAAGAGGGAGCCCTAAGGAGATGGGTGACTTCTCGTCTCCTCATGGAAGAAGCTGGGGACAGCAGGGAAATGTTGTGGGATGGCAGCCCATGACCAACCATAGTAAGGGGACGAAGCTAGGTTGTTGTCCCACGGTTTCCCCCGCTGTCCCCAGACTTCTGGACCTCCATGTGATGAGGTCCTAAATGACGCTGCCTGCTAGTCTTAAACAGCTGCTCCTGTGGCCTGATTATGACTCAAAGCCAAAAGCAGCAACTGACTCAGCCGTTTTATCATGGAGGGTGGGAGTGACTGTGAACTGCCTGCAGGGGAAAAGACGCTGCAGGAGACATTGGCATTCGAGGGCAGCCTCCTGCGTCGGTGGATTGGTGCCAAGGCCTTACAAACCATTTGATTAGCATCAGTCTAGCCTATCACGGGGGACGGCATGCTTTGCTGCTACAGAAGAGTTGGGGGGGGGAGTACAAAGGCGGTATTATGGAGATGTGTATTCCTCTCTGACTCATACTAGGCTTCTGGCACACACCCGTGAAGAGTTTCTTGTGCAGGAACATAAAAGCCCAGAGACACTGGGACACTATAAATTAGGCATATAAACTTCCCATTGGCAAAGCTCTGGTTTTGTTATTATAGGGGGGGGGGGGGCACTGATAAGGACTGATGAACAGGGCAGTGGGGTGGGGGCACATGGAACTCAGGTTAGCTTTTCTTCGTGGCATTATTTATGGCAAGCAAAAAGCATGGAGAGCTGTTACTTGGAACTTGCAACTGAATGAAAGGGAGATGAATCTACCTTTTGTGGCATTGTCTTCAACAAATGTATGATTGTGCTTGAGCAAAATGTGTTGGTATAACATATACAATAATAAACAAAACAGAACAAAGAAGTCTGCCACCATAAACGGGAATCTTGTAGCGAGTGGGATTGGCTGTGCAGTCTGCTTGTGATTTGTGTGTTCAGCTACATTCCCACACATGCTAACAACATTGATTTGTTGACTTGGGCCCCATCTACACTAACAATTTCATGCACTTTCAAACTAGTATTGAAAAAAGTGGTTTCGCTGTGTAGATGATTACATAGGACACCCCTGCTTACTCAAGGACCCCGCGGCCAGCAAACAAGAACCTTCTTCACGTACCAGGCTTGAAAGAGGCCCACCTGGAGACCACGAGACGGAGATCGTTCTCCGTTGTGGCCCCCGTTCTTTGGAACTCGATGCCACCGGACCAGAGAGCCTCCCTCGACCTGCCCCAGTTCCTGACCGCTCTGAAGACCTGGCTATTTAGGAAAGCCCATGGTTAATGCAGAACCAGGAACTCAAATACCGAGCCTGGCCCCTGCATTTAACCACTGAATATTTTAATCTAGTTTTAAATACTCTATTTTAATTGTGGAATTTGTTGTGTGTAAGTCGCCCGGAGCACTAACGTGGAGGGCGACTCAGAAATAATAAAGTCAGTCAGTCAGTCAGTCAGTCAGTCAGAAACAGTGTGAGGCCCAGATGGTGAATACACAAATCACAGAGCACCGAGAGGCATTAAGAGCTTGCTTTTGTGGGAGTTTGTTGTTGTCTGGGCACATAGTTTTAAGCTAGCTTCAAATGGCATTAAATTGTCAGTGTAGATGTGGCCTTGGATTGCCATTTGGATATGAGTACACACCTTTAATTGTGATGGGGTGTACAATATTCAAAGAGACAAACATTGTCACTGGTAGGAACCCTCAAAACAAGATTTGGCACTGATAACTACACCACCCCCTGGCAGTATAAACGAATGTGTATAAGATGAGGAATTGCAATATCCATATTTATTATGTCATCCATATGTATTATGGATGGGGGGCATGGAGAGATTTATATGTACACCGCAAGCCGGAATGGCAATAATGTGCAACTACAAAGTGTTCCAATAACAAAACACAAAATGGTGAACTCTCGTAATAATGACACAAATCTTAAAGCTGCTATTCGTCTGGTTAAAAAGCAGCAATGTCCTACAAAGGGTGAAGCGCAGAATGGAAGGAATGGTCTAACAAATGATGTAGTGAGCAGATAGCACGATCTGTATTTAGAGAGTTCTATTACAGGGATTGTGTGATAGGAAGAAGGGTTATACTGACGTGTTCTAACTTTCTGCGAAAACAGGTTTGCATGCTTAAACATGATATTAGACCATGGTGCAGTAATCTCCTAAAATCCCCAATGCGAACAACATTTTGATTTGGCAGGGATAGCCCAGATTAATCTTTTATAGTCCCACTTTTTCAGGTGCCTTGAAAACATTATGTCCTCCAGCAATTTCCCCTTGGTCCTCATCTTATTTTTACTGTTGGAAATTGAGTTTAAATAGTATGGACTCAGTTAACTCAGGCCCCATCTACACAGGCATTAAAGTCTGGCTTGAATCCAGCTCGAGGTTGAGGTGTCCAAAAATGTGCATTATGAGATCTAGTGGATCTGTGTGGAGTCTCTTGCATCTTCCAGCTGTTTTGTTTGGTGCTTGCATAGGCACTCAGAATCGAACCAAATGTCTATAATCCACTTTCTGCACTGGATTAATTGTTTGTGTAGAAGCAGCCCCAGATTGCATTTCCACTGCCTTATAATGCACTTTGGAACCTAACATTCAAATTTACATTTCTTATCAGAATGCACTTATGATTTCACTCCTCCGACCTCCATGTCCCTATGTGTTTGTGTTATTTGATTTCAGCTTCCAAATCACAGGTTTGGAGCCCGATGTGTCAAGCTTCCCAGAAGGCCAGATATGACAAGGTCTGCTAGAAGGTGAAATCTGAGGCTTTATTCTCAATTCCCAAAGAGGATGTCAAGAGAGACGGCACTCCAAAGAACTGACATACTGTATTTGCGAACATATATTTTATGTATAGCATCTTGACAGTTATTCAAGACTGCCGTCCTGGCTCCTGATCGGTCCAGAAAGTGTCTGTTCCCTGGTTGGTCCAGAGCTCTGTCTGACATCATCGCCCGTTGGTCCCCGCCATGGTGGGAATTGTTTTGAAGATTGTATTCAGGGGGCATGATTTTAAAAAACCAACAATGCAGTGGGGTAAGTGATAATGGGCTGGAATGGGTCTTGATATCTCAGATGCAATGGGTGTCAGTCCAAAGAATGTTGGCCATCTCAATGGGTGACTTGCCGGGAAGGGGGGGGGGGGGGAGATTCAGCCTGGTAACAGGGATGAGGAAGCATTCCTAGGAATAACTCAGATCATATCAGGGAGATACAGGAAAAGACCCCGAGGCTCTTGCGCAAACCCATTGTGTGTCCGCTGAGCCTTGTGAGGAGATTATGATAATCATGAGACATCCTTAGGTTTGGGGTGCAGTGAGGCAGTTATCACCCTGTATAACAAAAAAAGGAACAAAATCCGATTGCTCAAACTATTGAGGTATAACTCTGCTCTCCATTGCTGGAAAAATCCTTGCAAGGATACTCCTGAAGAGATTAGTTCCTTCCTGCTATTGCAGAAGAACTTCTCCCGGAAAGCCAATGTGGCTTCAGAGCTAACAGAAGCACCACAGATATGGTATTTGCCCTTAGACAACTGCAAGAGAAATGTAGAGAGCAGAACAAAGGACTCTATGTAATATTTTTCACCAAAGCCTTCGACACTGTGAGCAGAAAAGGTATGTGGCAGATCCTGGAACGACTAGGATGTCCTCCCAAATTCCTCAAAATGATTATCCTGCTACATGAGGGCCAGCACGGTCAAGTCAGATACGGCGATGCTCTCTCAGAGCCCTCTCTAATATCTAATCGAGTGAAACAAGGTTGTGTTCTTGCACCAACCCTATTTACAATATTTTTCAGCATGATGCTCCAAAGGGCTATGGCAGACCTCGAAGAAAAAGAAGGCATATATACGCTACCATACTGATGGCAGCTTGTTCAACTTAAGCCATCTGAAAACTCGCACTAAGACTCTAAACGATCTAGTCCGTGAGTTGTTTTTTGCCGACGATGCTGTCCTTGTTGCCCATACAGAAGCAGCTCTCCAGCGCCTAACAGCCTTCTTTGCAACAGTTGCAGAGCTGTTTAGGCTAGAAGTCAGCCTGAAGAAAACGGAAGTTCTCTACCAGCCCGCACCACATCATCCCCACGTCAGCATAGGCAAATCTGTGCTTAAATCCGTTCAGCAGTTCACCTCCCTGGGAAGCATAATCTCTTCAGATGCCAAGATTGACAAAGAGATAGATCACAGATTAGCAAAAACATATAGTACGTTCGGGAGGTATGGAAACGCACTATCCACAATGCTGCAGCCTCTTTCGAGAAGTCACGCCAAACGGGTCTCGAAAAGAAACGACAACACAGAAAGAACCGCAACTTGGAAACAACATCACCCAAGGAGATTTTCTGCTGTGCTTTCTGCAACCAGACTTGCCTATCTCAGATTGGCCTTCTTAGTCATCACCACGCTTGTAGAAAGCGTGGGATGAGTCCTTCCTGAATCTTCATTCGCGAAGAAAAGCCAAGAAGAAAACTACAGAACAAAGGGAGAGGGCAAGGCGGGTTTGCTGTATGTCCCAATGGAGCCATGGATCATAATTCATAATTTTGGGGTCAATTTTTTGGATAATATTTGTGTGCACAAAATATTTTTTAAGATAATTTTTCTTGTTGGTTGATGCTTTTTTTAAAAAAAATTTCAGTTCTGATTTTTATTGTGGAATATTGTTGATGGGCTAGGTCTGCCTTTTAGTCCATGACTGCAGACAAAGGATTTTGTGTATTAAATTTAAATTTATCCTGTGTTTGCATCTTTCTAAACGCTCTTGTTCGCTTTCACTGGATGATTGAGTGAGATGTGTTCCAAAGTTAATGCAGCTGTTTCCTACTCCCTCAGCTCAACACAAGGACAAGGGGATAAGAGGACTGAAATAATGAGTGCATTCTGGCAAAGTAATATGAGTAGGAGTAGGAAACAGCTGGTAGAGAGATTTTGGATAGTGAGCAAAGGGTTAGCGAATAGCTCCTTTTGTACCATTCAAAAGAAAACATGCACACTTTTAACCCCATGTGTAGTAGACAGGATTCCAGGCATCATGTTCTGTATACATTATGTTGGGTTATCATCCATCACTACTTTCATTAAGATGTTGCCCTGAAATCTATTAGAAAAGTAGTTTAACAAATAGAGGCAAATATCTTTCTTGGGCCCCTTCTACACTGCCATATAATGCAGTTTGAAACCACATTATATGGTCACTGTACACCAGTGGTTTCCAAACTGTGGTCTATGGACCACCAGTGGTCCCCAAGAATGAAAATATGGTCCGCGGCCTCACCGTTACTACACCGTTGCCTCAAAACCACGCGGCAACAATAGCGACTGGTCTCGCAAAACCCTCTTATAGTGCCGAGGCATGAGGGATGACTACCCACAAAAGATTACTACTGCCACATCAGCTCTACATTATTAATTATGGTTTTCTGTGGGCGAGCAGATAGTGACTATTTGATGGCATATGTTCTGTATCAGAAACTAGAACTGATGTGGTCTATCCAATGCAATTTTCTGAACCAGCACCCTAAATAACCAAACCAAATCTAAAGTTGACCAAAAATCGATTCGTAATCCTTTTGGTACTAATGTTGGAGAGTGGTCCCTGGTCAAGTGGTCTCTGGTCAAAAAAAGACTGAGAATCACTGCTGTAGACTCATACAATGCAGTTAAACTGCATTATATAAGTCTACACTTACCATATAACACAGTTCAAGCTGCATTATATAGCAGCATAGATTGAGTCTTGGTTATTTCTCATCCCTCTTATCAATTCGCTATAAAATATTTTAACAACTTTTATTTCACCCCACCTCCACCACCATCAACTATTCTCCCTCCTGCCCAAAGACAAATCCAAAAGAAATGGAAGAAAAATATGATGGCATCAACTCTGGGCTGGGTTGATAATTAATTAGACATTAGGAAAGAAGGTTGAAACGAGGAAGCATAATTACAAGCATCTAGTAAGAACATTCATTATTATGCTCACACTCAAAGAAAACAAATCAACTTAACTCCTAAAAAAAACACTGGCTGCCTTCCTTCATGCGCCTATCTATGTGTGTACAAGTGTGTTTTCACTGTGAGGCAGAGAAGTGATTCATTTTCACATTTACCTCAATGCTGAATGTGATTCCAAATTCAAAGTTTTTTAAAACGTTTTTTTGTATAAGGTTAATCAGTGTCTGCTTCTTTCATGGATTAGAACAGCCTGTTGATATGCTATGGGATCGTGGGAGATGTAGTTTTACAAGGGTTTTATCCTTCTCTGTCAAAGAGTGCTGGGGTCTCACCAAACTATAACTCCCAGGATTCCATAGCATTGAGCCATGGCAGTTGAAGTGGTGTCAAACTGCATTAATTCTGCAGAGTAGATGTACCCTGTGTTGCATGTAGGCCAAACCACATAGCTGAATGGTCAGGATGGCATAAGAACACACATGTTTGGAGAGGCTGCAGCAGCTTGCTTTTGCCTGAGCCTACGAAGAAGATTCTGCCTCCTCCTCTCCTTTGCTGGTTTAACTGAGGGCCCGTCCAGATGTTACCGAACAGATAAAAAGGGCCCCTGCCCAGATGGGGCGATGGGCCCTGACCGCCTCTAAAAGCGAGGATGGCAAACAAAGATCTTGGTGAAAATTTAAAAATGCTAGTTTTTCCCTTAAAAATCCCAATTCAGATGGCTCACCAAGTATCCGGAAGCGTGCCCCACCGAGAGAAACTTCTGTCCAGCTGGAAAGGATGAAAGCCACAGTCCTGAGTTATCCGCAAGGCTAACATGTTTATTTTGCAAATTTACAATGCTTATATACCTTAAAATCCATACATATTCAAATTTGGGGCCTGCCTAGCTTCCCGCTGATTGGTTTGGAACATCAGCAACAGCTGAGGGCCAGGAAGCAAGCCGGTACCCTGGTCTATCGCAAGCTAGCGCTCCTTTATGAATCAACCAATGAGGACCAGAGGCGGGACGAAGCGGCCAAAACAAAGGAAAACAGGCTGGTGTGGTGAAATTTCTGTGAGGTTTGGAAATGACCTAGGGACAAACGAGCTTCACATGGGTTCTCAAGTCTATCTGCTATTGTGTATGTTTAAAAATAAAATGGTTTCCTTCAAAGACCAGGAGGGCAGGATTTTGGGAGTAAAAATAAAAATTAACCATCTGGAGATTTTGATATGTAACATATATGCGCCAACAGGGGCAAAGTCTAAATTTGTCAAACAACTAAAAAATTATCTATCTGAATTTAATTATGATAATATAATTTTGGCTGGTGATTACAATGGTGTACTGGACTGTAATTTGGACAAAACCAAGTTGAGAAAGAAAGGATCCGACTCAAAAGGAGGGAAACTTCCAATTAGTTTACTGTCCTTGAAGGAAGATTTGCAGCTTCAAGATGTTTGGCGAACGAGAAATTTGAAGGAAAAGATTATACATTTTACTCTGCCCGCCATTTGGTTTGGTCTCGTATCGATATGATTTGGGCATCCAAGACACTAAATACAAAGATAGACAAGGTCAAAGTGCTTCCAAGGCAAAATTCAGATCACTGTCCATTAAGGATGGTGCTATATGGAAAGAAAAAAGAGCGGAGATGGAAACTAAACAGTAACCTGCTCCAAACGGATAGTGAGATTGAGCAAAATAGAAGTTTGATAAAAGAATATTTTGATTTAAATAATAAAGAAGAACCTAGCAAAGAAATTATTTGGGACGCCAGTAAGGCGGTGATGCGGGGATACCTCATCCAACAAGGCACAATAAAAAATAAGAAAAGACATGAAAGAAACAATAAATTAAAAAAAGAGCTAGAAGAAAAGAAAAACTCTTAAAGCTAAAACCGGGAAGCAAAAAAACCCGTTTAGAGATCGAAGTAATTAGAAGAGAACTTAATGAGACGCAGATCTCCCAAATGGCTAGGAATTTACGATATATGAAAATGAATCATTTTGCGGATATTAATAAGCCAGGAGATTCCTGGCCAAGAAGCTAGCAAAAGAAGACAGTCTCAATACATAACACATCTGCTAAGCGGTGGAAAGGAAATCCTTCTGAAGAAGAGATAACTCGACACTTCGAGGAATTCTATAAAAACTATATAAAAAAGATAACATAAAAATAGAGGATGTGATATCGTATATATCCAAACAACAGCTGGAGAAAATAAGTGAGGACCAAAGAAGTATATTGAACAAACCAGTAGGCCTGGAAGAAGTTAAAGATGCTATCAAAAGACTCCCACTCAACAAAGCCCCCGGTCCGGACGGCTTGACAGCAATTTATTACAAGACCTTAATAAATGAATTAGCCCCCCACCTTAAGGAACTAATAAACAACATACTAGCGGGTGGTCCAATACGGAATCGTGGCGTGAGGCCAGCATAATATTGATCCACAAAGGGAAGACGGTTGCAAGCCACATGGGAAATTACAGGCCAATATCGTTGCTGAACAACGATTATAAAATCTTCACATCAATTTTGGCCAAAAGGTTATCAATCTTTATGAGTGAAACAATCCAGGAGGACCAGACCGGATTCCTCCCAAACAGACTGATGCGTGATAATATCAGAACGATTCTGAATGCAATCGAGTACTACGACATCAACAGACAAAAGGAGGTGGGGTTCCTGTTTTTAGATGCCGAAAGGCATTTGATAATGCGAACTGGGAATTCTTGCTGGAAACAATAAAAGAGAGATATGGGTTTCCAATTCACTAACGCCGTAAAAGCTATATATTCCAAAGAGTATGCAAGGATTATAGTCAACTGGGAACATCTCAGACAAGATCCAAATTCAAAAGAGGGAACCAGGCAGGGGGTGCCCTATCTCCCCCTGTTATTTATCTTGACATTAGAGCTGCTATTACAGGCCATAAGATCGGACAAGGCACTAAGAGGGCTGAAGGTGCAGGGCGAAGAATATAAACTCAAAGCCTTCGCCGATGACGTGTGTTCATCGTAGAAGATCCAGCAGAAAACATCCAGCATTGGACTTTAAAAATTCAAGAGTTCGGAGCAGTGGCTGGTTTTAAAATCAACTACGAAAACAAAATTATTGACAAAAAACCTAAAGAAGGAGGCAAGAGATAAGCTACAAGAACAATCGAATATTCAGGTCACAAACAAAGTACGCTATCTTGGTATTAATATTACCTCACAAAATAATCAACTAGCGAAGAATAATTATGAACCAACATGGAATGAAATAAAGAAGAAGCTGTCAAGCTGGAAAAACCTGAACCTAAGCCTCCAGGCGAAGATCGCGGCAGTTAAAATGGATGTGTTGCGAAAAATGACTTTTTATTTCAATCGATACCGATACTTAGAACAAACTATTACTTTGAGATCTGGAGAAGGGGGTTTTAAAAAAAAAAAAATTTTAAGGGGGGGAAAAGGGGGGGGTTAAAAAAGGGGAAAAAAAAAAAAAATTTTTTTCCCCCCCAAAAAAAGGGGAAATTTTTCCCAAACCCCCCCCCCTTTAAAAAAAAACCCCCCTTTTTTAAAAAAAGGGGGGGGGTTTTTTTAAAAACTGTGGGGGTTAAAAAAAAATTTTGGGGGGGGAAAAACCCCCCCCCGGGGGAAAATTTTGGGGAAAAGGGAAAAAAAGGGAAAAAAAAAAATTTAAGATTACAACACATTGAGAATAACACAAGGGAAAAGGTTACACAAAACACTGAAACAATGAGGCATCCATTTGTACCCATCCCTTAGCTGCCCAGCACAGAGAAAAAGATCATAAAGAGCAGACAAATAACTATTGCATCTTCTGTTGGGACCATCAATCCATGGAAGCAGCAAGGAAAATAATGGGGAAAGGGTTTGGAATCCATGAGGGGCAGCCTGTGTTCAGGCTCACTGAAACAGTCCTTTGGTAAACTAGAAAGTCCATAAAATAAAAGAGAGTTCATAGCTGCCCCTTTGTACGGGGCTGTAGCAGTAGAAAGTCCATGGGATGGGAGGAAAAGTCCATATTATTTAGTCAGAAAGGCACTGCTCCCCCACATGCCAGATGGATCCTATTGCCCTTTTGGACCCCAAACTTGGCAGCACCCTAGGAAAACACATAGCAGTACCGTTGATGAAGGGGGCCTTCGGGGGGTTCTGGATTCCATAGATGGAGCATGACTTTTAGTTGCA
Organism: Anolis apletophallus; assembly: GCA_030556195.1. NCBI lineage: Eukaryota > Metazoa > Chordata > Lepidosauria > Squamata > Anolidae > Anolis > Anolis apletophallus. Next base: position 77,772,201 of record JARBWK010000011.1, read on the forward strand.
ACCAGCCAGGGGAGGAGTCAGTAAGGGATCAAAAACGATGGGAAACAGAGAAAGTGTTGGTGCTTGGAAACTAGGACTTTCCCAAACTGGTAACTGTGGGAAATCCTCCTCTAAGCAGCTCTTTCATGATAACTGGGTAAAGGTCACTCATGGCCCCCACCTTTGTTTTGAGCAAGTGTGAAGGAGTGTGCCCTCAAGGAAAACTGATGTTGCTACAGTTAATAAATGAATTAGCCCCCCACCTTAAGGAACTAATAAACAACATACTAGCGGGTGGTCCAATACCGGAATCGTGGCGTGAGGCCAGCATAATATTGATCCACAAAGGGAAGACGGTTGCAAGCCACATGGGAAATTACAGGCCAATATCGTTGCTGAACAACGATTATAAAATCTTCACATCAATTTTGGCCAAAAAGGTTATCAATCTTTATGAGTGAAACAATCCAGGAGGACCAGACCGGATTCCTCCCAAACAGACTGATGCGTGATAATATCAGAACGATTCTGAATGCAATCGAGTACTACGACATCAACAGACAAAAGGGAGGTGGGGTTCCTGTTTTTAGATGCCGAAAAGGCATTTGATAATGCGAACTGGGAATTCTTGCTGGAAACAATAAAAAGAGAGATATGGGTTTCCAATTCACTAACGCCGTAAAAGCTATATATTCCAAAGAGTATGCAAGGATTATAGTCAACGGGGAACATCTCAGACAAGATCCAAATTCAAAAGGGAACCAGGCAGGGTGCCCTATCTCCCCCTGTTATTTATCTTGACATTAGAGCTGCTATTACAGGCCATAAGATCGGACAAGGCACTAAGGGCTGAAGGTGCAGGGAAGAATATAAACTCAAAGCCTTCGCCGATGACGTGGTGTTCATCGTAGAAGATCCAGCAGAAAACATCCAGCATTGGACTTTAAAAATTCAGAGTTCGAGCAGTGGCTGGTTTTAAAATCAACTACGAGAAAACAAAATTATTGACAAAAACCTAAAGAAGGAGGCAGAGATAAGCTACAAGAACAATCGAATATTCAGGTCACAAACAAAGTACGCTATCTTGGTATTAATATTACCTCACAAAATAATCAACTAGCGAAGAATAATTATGAACCAACATGGAATGAAATAAAGAAGAAGCTGTCAAGCTGGAAAAACCTGAACCTAAGCCTCCAGGCGAAGATCGCGGCAGTTAAAATGGATGTGTTGCCGAAAATGACTTTTTTATTTCAATCGATACCGATACTTAGAACAAACTATTACTTTGAGATCTGGAGAAAAGACATACTTAAATTTATATGGGACGGGAAAAAGCCAGGATAAAGTACAAAAACCTAACAGATAAGAAGCAGCGAGGGAGGCTTGTCCCTCCCCAATTTACAACTCTACTACCAAGCGGCAGCACTTTCATGGGTGAAGGACTGGGCAACGCTAACTAAAAGAAGGCTGTTGACCTTAGAAGGGTTTGATGTTAGGAGGGGCTGGCACGCATACATTTGGTATGGCAAAGCCAAGGTTGAAAAACAATTCACCAATCATTACATAAGAGCTGCCCTACTAAAGGTATGGAACAGATACAAAGATCAATTTTATACAGCGACCCCTCTATGGATCTCTTCGTTAGAAGCGCAGCACAAGAGAGAGCTACCCTCAATGAAATGGTGCACATACAAAGATCTAATCGTAAAAAGAGGGAAAAGAATGGAGACTGAAATCCCTGGAAAAGTTAAGAGAAGAAGGTATAGACCTTTCATGGTTCAACTATCTTCAAATTCAAGACTATTTTAGCGGAGACAAAAGAAATAATTTCTGTTATAGCCAGACAACCTGGGAAGTGGTTATGTTAAAAGATAAGAAACAGATTCGAATACTGTACAATCAACTATTAGAATGGGACAATCAAACGGAAACCAAAAAATCTGAAATATGCCGGTGCAACACCGATTTCAGAAAACTGGACCAAGTTGTTTTACCGATGGTATCAGACCCCGCAAAAACTAGCTAAGTTTTACAAAAATCTTAACAACAAGTGCTGGAAGTGCAAGGAGAGAACCGGTACTTTTATGCACTGCTGGTGGTCATGTCACAAAATCAAGCAATTCTGGAAGAAGATCCACGCACACAGCCAAGCAATTCTGGGGACTGAATTGGAATTTAAATCGAATATTATTTACTAAATTTGACAAATGATAAATTAAACATCAACAATGACAAGATTTTTTACTACATGGCTGAGGCAGCAAGGGTTGTGCTGGCCAGGAAATGGAAGCAGGAAGATGCCCCTGAACCAATCGAATGGGCTGAAAAATTAGTGGAATTCATGGATATGGAACAACTAAATTGTTTAGTTAATAATCAAGGCCCTAGAAACAAGATCAATTGGCAGTCCGTCATAGCCTACCTTTCCAAAACAAGGATCTAGGGAGGAATGGAATAGATATAAAAAGACTGATGGTGATCTAAATGTAAAATTGTAACTGTAAGTGTCAAGCAAGGACTAATCCCCAGTCGTCCGGACGGAAGGACAAGAACTTTCCCTTCTCTTCTCTTTTTTTTTTCTTTTCTTTTTTTTTTCTTTTCTTTCTTCCCTACTTTCCCTCTATCTCCCTCCACTCACTAATCTATTTCCATTTTTCTTCTTGCTTTTTTTTCTTTCCTCTCTTGTTTGTACCATAAATTGTAAAAACCTTAATAAAAATATTATAAAAAAAAAATGGTTTATTTTGTCCTAGACCGAAACCCTTTGTCTGGTGAGTTTCGGTCAAGCAGAAGCATGGTTTCTTTGTTAGAATTAACCAATTTTGAGCTGGTTTTTTTTATTGGGATTACACGTGGGTTTCCGAGGCCCACGGAGGCAATCTTTTATGGAAATATGGTTGTGTGTGTCCAAGCATATGGTCTCATTGGCGGACAAAGCCTCCGAGGTCAATAGAATATATGCAGGCAGACCTAGTATAAGTTACAGGGGAGGACAGACCCCTGCGAAGAAACCTAGCATCTGCCTTCTAAATAGTTCTGCAATAGCAATAATGGCTGGTGGGAATGAGAGCAGCTAGTCAGCACTACGGCCTTCCTAATTCCCTGTTGGGTCTCAGTAGGTTTGAACATTAAGATTACAACATTGAGGGAAATAACACAAGGAAAAGGTTACACAAAACACTGAAACAATGAGGCATCCATTGTACCATCCCCTTGGCTGCCCATACAGAGAAAAGATCATAAAAGGCAGACAAATAACTATTGCATCTTCTGTTGGGAGGCCATCAGTCCATGGAAGCAGCAGGAAAATAATGGGGAAAGGGTTTTGGAATCCATGAGGGAGCAGCCTGTGTTCAGGCTCACTGAAACAGTCCTTTGGTAAACTAGAAAGTCCATAAAATAAAAAGAGTTCATAGCTGCCCCTTTGGCACGGGGCTGGCTAAGCAGTAGAAAGTCCATGGGATGGGAGGGAAAAGTCCATATTTGATCCAGAAAGGCACTGCTCCCCACATGCCAGATGGATCCTGTGCCCTTTTGGACCCCAAACTTGGCAGCACCCCTAGGGAAAACACATAGCCGGTACCGTTGATGAAGGGGCCTTCCGGGGTTCTGGATTCCATAGATGGAGCATGACTTTTGGTTGCAACCAGCCAGGGAGAGTCAGTAAGGGATCAAAAACGATGGGAAACAGAGAAAGTGTTGGTGCTTTGAAACTAGGACTCCCAAACTGGTAACTGTGGGAAATCCTCCTCTAAGCAGCTCTTCATGATAACTGGGTAAAAGGTCACTCGTGACCCCCACCTTTGTTTTGAGCAAGTGTGAAGGAGTGTGCCCTCAGGGGAAAACTGATGTTGCTACAGGAAATGGGTGCTTACTGCAGTGGCTACCATATGCCTGGGGGAAAATGGAGCATAGGCAGAGGCAGAGAGAAAGAGAGAAGAAAGGTATTTTACTGGTCTTTGTCCTGATGTAACCTGGCCCAAGTGTTGGAAAAAGGACCCGTGGAACTCCCTGCTGCAGGATTTCTGTCTGTTCCGGCATCACAGACAGTAACTTTATCGCAATAAAGGAGGGGTTGTCCAGACAATGTTCAGGACAGTCCATAATTAATTTGCCACAAACCAGGATTTTCCTTTCCCCCCTCCCCCACTGATAGAGGTCAACGGAAAGCCCCCTGGATTCAAGCTAATCTGACCTGCAGCAGGGAGTTCCGCAGTTCCTGGATGCCCCATTGGGTCAACATCGCTGGGAGTTTGGCTACAGCAGCAGCTTCAACAAGCAATCTTTCTTTACTTTGCTTTCTTCCCCTGACCCTAACATTGTAACAAATCCCCCAATAAAGTATCATTTAATTGAAACTTTTCCCTCTTCATAGTCTAGGGAAAAAAACATTGATACATTGTGTCCTTTCTTGTCTTCAACTCTCTCAAAGTATGAACTTTTCCTTTCTCGAGCCGCAGATTGCTGCTGGCTCACCCGTGATGCTCTTACACCGTCCCGTGGAGCGTTCCTCTGAACCACGGATACGGAAACCCATCAGGCCCCTGTATCCATGGGCCAACGGATTGCTTCCATTTCAGTGTCATATTTTTCCTAGACTAATTATAAGACTAACTGCTATCTCGCTTTTACTTTTTGGGCCCCTAAGCCTCAGGAATAACTTTTTTTATCAGAAAGAAATAAGTTTTAAATGGAGACCAGCTGATAGTCATCCATGGCTTCTCACTGCGACACTAATCTTGCCCGCGTTTTCTTCTCCCAAATGGACAGACCTCGGCTTCCCGTGTCGGCAGCGATCCCCAGGGTAGATCACATGAATTCACCAAACCCCTCCTTTATACTTACGGACTTTCTTGAACGTTTATGGACTTTTGCCCACTTTTGGAGGACTTTCAGTAACTTTTTGGAAAACTTTTCTTTTCAAACCCCATGGATTCTCCCCATATTTTATGAATTCTAATGGACTCTGGCGGGTGAGATGGGTTGGTATGAGATGATATGGTTCCTATTTCGCCCCTTTCCCTGTGTCCCTATATAAAAATACTAGCTGATCCCGGCACGCGTTGCTGTGCCCTATTTAGGAGATGTGAGTATGTATGTGCGTGTGTATGTTTGTGTGTGTCTGAGTATGTATATGTGTGTGTGTATGTATGTGTGTGTGTCTGAGTATGTATATGTGTGTGTGTGTGTATGTATGTGTGTGTCTGAGTATGTATATGTGTGTGTGTATGTATGTGTGTGTGTCTGAGTATGTATATGTGTTTGTGTGTGTATGTTTGTGTGTGTGTGTCTGAGTATGTATATGTGTTTGTGTATGTATGTGTGTGTATGGATATGTGTTTGTGTATGTATGTGTATGTTTGTGTATGTATATGTGTTTGTGTACGTATGTGTGTATGTATGTGTGTATGTATGTGTAGGTATATGTGTGTGTTTATGTTTGTGTGTGTGTCTTTGTATGTATGTGTATGTGCTTGTGTATGTGTGTGTGTGTGTGTGTGTGTGTGTGTGTGTGTGTGTATGTATGTGTAGGTATATGTGTGTGTATGTGTGTGTGTGTGTCAGTGTATGTATGTGTGTGTATGTATGTGTGTGTGTGTATGTGTGTGTGTCTGTATATGTGTGTGTATGTATGTGTGTGTGTGTGTATGTATGTGTGTGTATGTATGTGTGTCTTTGTATGTATGTGTGTTAATGTATGTGCTTGTGTATGTATGTGTGTGTCTGTATATGTGTGTGTATGTATGTGTGTGTTTGTGTATGTATATGTGTGTATGTATGTGTAGGTATATGTGTGTGTATGTGTGTGTGTGTGTGTGTGTATGTATGTGTGTGTATGTATGTGTGTGTCTGTGTGTATGTATGTGTAGGTATATGTGTGTGTCTGTGTATGTATGTGTGGGTATGTATGTGTGTCTTTGTATGTATGTGTGTTAATGTATGTGCTTGTGTATGTATGTGTGTGTCTGTATATGTGTGTGTATGTATGTGTGTGTTTGTGTATGTATATGTGTGTATGTATGTGTAGGTATATGTGTGTGTATGTATGTGTGTGTGTCTGTGTATGTATGTGTGTGTATGTATGTGTGTCTGTGTATGTATGTGTGGGTATGTATGTGTGTGTTTTTGTATGTATGTGGCAAGGAGGAGGAGGAGAAGGAGTGATCAGTTCCTGCGCCTCCTCCTCCTTGCCAGCTCCGGATCGCCAGGCCTTTTCCTCCAGCCGGTTCTTTCTGTATCCCGGGAGAGGAGGGGGGGTTGCCCTTTTCTCGGGCTCCTCTCTCTCCTCCTCGCCCTGCCGTCCTCCCTTGATTTAAGGCTGGAGGGCAGGGAGAGGAGGAGAAAGAGATGCCCGGGAAAAGGGCAACATCCCTCCCTCCTTTGCCGGGGTGCAGCAAGAACCGGCCGGAGGAAGGCAGGCCTGGCAATCACGGAGCTTGCGAGGAGGAGGAGGCGCAGGAAAGTGCAGCGAGGGACGGATGATCGCTCCCTCTTCTTCTCCTCCTTGCTGGCTTCGTGGTTGCCAGGGTCTTCCTCTTCCGGCCGGTTCTTTGTGTATCCCGGCAGAGGGGGGGGGTTGCCCTTTTCCCGGGCTCCTCTCTCTCCTTTTCGCCCCGCCGTCCTCCCTTGATTTAAGGTAGGAGGGCAGGGGAGAGGAGGAAAGAGATGCCTGGGAAAGGGCAACATCCTCCCTCCTTGCCGGGTGCAGCAAGAACCGGCCGGAGGAAGGAAGGGCTGGCGTTCATGGAGCTTGCGAGGGAGGAGGGCGCAGGAAGGTGCAGCGGGACGGACGTTCGCTCCTCTTCTCCTCCTCTCTTGGTGGGCCGTGGTTGCCAGGGCCTTCCTTGCTCCCGCCGGTTCTTTGTGTATCCCGGTAGAGGGGGGGAAGGTTGCCCTTCCCGGGCACCTCTCTCTCATCTTCGCCCTGCTGTCCTGCCTTGATTTAAGACAGGAGGGCAGGGAGAGGAGGAGAGAGAGGTGCCCGCGAAGAGGGCAACCTCCCCCCCCCCACAGCCGGGATACCCAAAGAACCGGCCGGAGCAAGGAACGCCCTGGCAACCACGGCCGGTAAGGTGGAGTAGGAGAGGGAGCGATCGTCCTTCCCTCGCTGCACCTTCCTGCGCCTCCTCCTCCTCGCCAGGAGCGGCAGGGGAAGTGGGGAAGGAGGGTGAGAAGCCAGCGGAGTAGGCGGGAATGACGTCGCCCGCGCGACCCGCCTCCGTGAGGCGGCGGAGGAGGCGGGTTGGGCGCCGCCGGTGTGGCGGTGAAGTTGCTGGTGTGTGGGGAGAGAGGGGGACGGGATGGGTTGGGGGGTGGGGGGGATGGGTTGGGGGTTGGGGGAGTCGGAGTGCGCAGAGTGCATGTGTGTTTGCTCTCTCTGTCCTGCGTTTGGGGGTTGGAGTGCGCCTTGCGCGCTCCCCCCCTCTGTTCTGCGCTTGTGGCCAGCGCAGAACGGGAGCCAGTGGGCGGTTTGTGGGGGCTGTTGTTGGGGGGTTGGAAGGTAGGAAGGTGGGTTTTTTTGTGCCACGAATGTTCCTACTGGCCTGGGGGAATGTGTTGGGTGGGTTTTGTGGTTGGGGGCCCCTCAGTTTTCCCGTCCATAAGCGTCAAAAACGGACGCTCTCTTTTTATATATATAGATGAAATGTCACCTCTTCGTGAACCCAGCATACCCAGGTCCAGGAAATCTCTCATTTCCTGGGCTAGTAAATCCCTAAACATAGAAGGACTTAGCAAGAACACTTGCATGGACAATAACAGCGGACACGTCCCTTCAAACCTCGGAGTTGGCCCATTTGAAGGATATGTCCGTTGGGCACGCGCCTTCAGACATCGGAGCTGGCCCATCTGAAGGACGTGCCCCATGGTGATTGTTATCATTCCTCACAAAGGGGAAATCCTGTCTTTGGGAGGATTTGGATATCTCATCTGCCTTGCCCTTTGTTTACATTCCCTTGGCCGAAACCAAAGATAAGGTATCATCAATGGATCCTATATCCAGGATTAAGGATTACCAGGGTCTGGCATCCATGCCAGACCAAGATGTTTATTTCTGTCACTTGGAACAATACAGCAAGCTAGCTTGTGGACTCTTGGAGTAATCGTCAGCACTTGGACAAACATTAAGTCATTTCATCCACTCATCATTTCCTTTCAGTTCATTGTTTCCCGCTTGGACTGCCTCCTTCGCTCGCATTGGTCGAGAGCTCGAAGCGGCACTGGCTTCCTGATTGGCTGAGGCACGGCAAAGCCGCCCGCGCCTCCCTGCCAGCTGATGACTCCAAAAAATCAGCATGAAGCTGGCAAAGGGGGCGGGGGTGGGGAGTTTGAACTTTGACAGCTGTTTTTCTATTAAAATGTAATGTTTTGCATTATACGGTATTTTGGGCAAATGATTGCAGCTTGACATCTGCTCCAGCTGGAACGAAATAAACAACTCGATGGCGTTTCTTCAACTTGGTGAGATTTTATTTGGGAAAAATCAGGGAAAATTCAATTGGTTGCTTCCTATCTCGCCAGGACTTTATTGGATCCTCTTTGGTGGGTCTGGCTGGTCTCTGCCTTCATGGCAAGACCCCCAAATTCTTGCTCGATATCATCACTCTCCTGGCGCATCATTTCTAGGTGCGGGGAGAGCTGTTCCGAGAGTATACTGGAGGCTGGGTAAGTTTTTTAAACTTTTCAAAAAGGTCTGGGGGCTTGGGGGGAGGGCCTCCAGATGTTCTCTTAGGCTGGAGAATGTCAGGACACCCACCCCAGAAAGCGCATGCTTTCTGGTATGCATGTGAAGAGGCCCCCAAGAAAACTTGCGTTTTTAAAACATGGATTCTCCTGGGATAACGGCCTGTCTGGATCCGTCCTGAGTTCACTTTGTAGCAACTTAATTAAACCAAGGATGAAAGAGAAAGGTGAAGAAGAGGGGGAAGCTGAGACATTTCAAAAGCAGATGAACAAGGAGGACAATAAATTGCGGCTCGCCCTGCTGAATTGGAATAGTTAGAAGATAGACTACTGTGGAGGAAACCAGCAATGTGAACCACCTGACACAGAAACCATTCCTTTTGGCTATGTTTGGGTCAGGGGATGCCAGCTTCCACCCACCCCACCCTACTTCACCAAAAGTACACATATGTCACACACACTGCTTTGAGACAATTGGTATATATCCAGGCCTGTGGCTTTTTAAATCCACATTTCTGTCACTGTGGCCTCAAAATCTTGAACCACATTCCCTTGGCTTTCATGCCAAACCTCTCCTCTGCTTTGCCATGCTCCTTGCCATTACCGCTGATGACTAAGCCACATGAAGATGAGATTGCCTCACGCCTTATTGCTTTTCATGCGCGCTGGGTTCTCTTGGTGATAAAGTCAAAGAAAGCTGCCACCACTCTTAGAACAAAAGGTCATCTGTTTCCTCTCAGGGAATTTAACTCTGGTTTCCTCTTTGTTTGAAATGAATAACAGCAGTGCTTTTAAGCTGCCTTGTGGGGGCAGAACAAGGGGAAGAAAACGTTTCATGCAGCATGCCTTATTTGTTCACATTGGGGACATCCCGCTTGCAACGTTTTCTCTAACCAGACTTTGAATATTGATTGGCATTAATGTTCAAGTAAGCACATCAGTGTGGAGTAGTGGTTTGTGTATTGGGCAACATTTCAGAGCCCCCTTCTACACTGCCATATGATCCCAATTATCAAAGCAGATAATCCACATTATCTGCTTTGAACTGGATTATATGAGTCTATACTGCCAGATAATCCAGTTCAAAGGAGCCCCCAGTGGTGCACTGGGTTAAACCCTTGTGCCGGCAGGACTGAAGACTGACAGGTTGGAGGTTTGAATCCAAGGAGAGTGCGGTTGAGCTCCCTCTGTCCATGCGGGTACATGAGAAAAGCCCCCCACAAGGATGGTAAAACTTCAAAAGGATGGTAAAACTTCAAAAACATCGGGACATCCCCTGGGCAACGTCTTTGTAGACGGGCAGTTATCTCACACCAGAAGTGACTTGCAGTTTCTCAAGTCGCTCCTGATATGAAAAATGAAAACAATCCAGTTAATCTGGAGATAATCTGGATTTTATATGTCACTGTAGAAGGGGCCTGAGAGATCAGGGCTTGAATCCTCACTCAACCACTGGTGTATTTAGGTAAGTTATTGCTCGGCCTCGGAGGAAAGCAACGGCAAGCACACTCTTGACAAACCCCATGATAGGTTTGCCTGAGGGCTGGCATAAACTGGAAACAACTGGAAGGCACATAACAACAATGCATGCTTAGGGGTGCAGTCCAATATTAGGCTCTTGACACACACACTTTAACCTCGTCTTTACAGCTTTATGATTGTATAACTAATATTTTGTTTTTAATCTACTGTGTATTTATGGTTTTATATTGCTGTTATATTGTGATATTTGCGGCATCAAATTGTTGCCAGTGTTAGCCGCTCTGAGTCCCCCCTCGGGGGTTGAGAAGGGCGGGGTAGAAATGTTGTAAATAAATAATAAATAAATTTGATACTGATGCCTATGGGCCCTATCACATGATGCAAAGTTTGTTTTGTCAGTCACTTGTAGGCAAATAATCTGCCATGAATACTTTTGGAAATGCAGGAAACAAGAGGTCTGCCCTCCGGCAGCTCTGAGTTGTCTACCCTAAAATCCTGCTCTGAGTTTTTATTTAAAATGCAAGTATGTTTCATGTGTAATGACTACAAATGTATGCTTCATACTGTACAAGTGCCACCAGATGTCAAGTCCCAGAGCCAGAGGCATGGCTGCATGCAACTTCCAGTGGTTCATGGCTGGGCCTTGCATAATGTCTTGCCTCTTCCGTGGAAAACAAGCATCAGCAATGCTAAATAGCTTTATAACAAGCAGTATGGTTTATATAAAGCAAGCACATTTGTTGAACTGGAATCAGTTATATTGTGGCTTTGTCATAGCCCAAAGTTTATTCTGTTTTGCATACATTGACGGTTCAGAAGTAAATTGGATCCCTAACCTAGCCAAAACAGCACTAGCACAAGAAGGTGGTCTCTTCTTACGCATGGGAACGTCAGCACTAGCGTTTGCAGAAGTAAAAGAACACCAGACAATTTTAGGATGAAAACGCCCAAGGAGAGAAACACCAAAAAGAACCTAATGGGATGTGACCCTGTTTAATGGAGTATGCTGGAAGATACATTCTGCAACACTGTGCTGCTAGTCCCACTGGTATATACTGTTTAGAATCAATCATGTGCGAAATACTTGAGTACTCGAGAAGTTGCAATCCAGAACACTATAAATATACTTTTGCTACACACTTGGAATTGTGGCAAGCTCCCACTCACATGCAAAGTATCATTTCTTAAGCTTCCACCTGTTTTTGTTTAAAGTTGGGGGGAAAGTCTTCGCTTTTAAACCACGGTTTCCCCATCTCTCTCCAGCAGGGCTCTGCACAGGTTCTCTCTTTCTCCATCAAGCCCTGCTGAGTTGACAGATGGTATAAACTTGGAACCCAGAGTTGTTTGCATTCCGCAGATGCCTCCCCCCCCCTCTCTAACAGAACCAAAGTGAGTGCTGGGTCAGCAATCTCGGATTCCACATCACTACTTGCTCTATTAGAACAGGGGCCTCCTTCACTTCCCACTTGTGTTTTCCTGAACCATGCAGCTGTATGACCTGGATTCCCTCTCCCAGTGAGATGCCCTTCTTTTGTGCATTTCAGGGCCCATCCAGACAGTACCTTTATTGCGGTCCTGAATTAATTATTGCGGTCCCGACAATTAATTTGCTACAAACCAGGAAAACCCTGTGGCGCAGCTGTCTGGGTGTCAGCTGCATTAAGATCACTACTGACCTAAAGGCCATGAATTCAAAGCCAGCCCGGGTCAAAGTGAGCTTCCGCCAATTTTGTGTAGCTTGTTGTCGACCTTTGCAACCTTTGCAACCCAAAAGTTGCATCTGTCAAGTAGGAAATTTAGGTACCACCTATGTGTGGGAAGGCTAACATAACAAATTTATGAGGCCATAAAAATCTTTAGCAAAAAAAAATGTGGGAATGAGGAATATACCGTATTTGTGTGCATGTGTATATATATGCTGTGTGCATGTGTATATATGTATATGTGAAAATAGAAAAAAAATTTGTGCTCCCCCTCTAAAAATATATGTAAGTCTTATCAGCAGGTGTATGTATATCATATGTATTTCTTCCCTATATGGGTGTATGTGTAATATGTATATGTATATGTATATATGGGTCTGCATGTGTATATCCTATATGTGTGTATGTATATATGTGTGTGTATGTATATATGAAGAAAGGACGGGGAATAAAAGCAGCAAGTGGAGGAGGAAGCTGCCCTTTTCATTCCTCCTCTTTCCCCTCTCCCCGCCTTCCTTCCTTCAATCAAGGGAAGAAAGGGCAGGGGAAGGCAGCTCTCAGCAAGAGGGATCGGGAGAGAACCGGGCAAAGCGAGGAAGGTTCCTTGCCGGCTTGGCGCCAGGGCCTTCCTCAGTCCGGTCCCGATCCTGGCGGAGGTGGGAGAGAAGCTGCCCTTTTCCCGGGCACCTCTTTCCCCTCCTCTCCCCGCCTTCCTTCCTTCAATCAACCGGGACGGCGGCGGGGGGGGGTGCGGAAGGAGGTGGGAGGGGCTGGGGGAGGGGAGGAGGGAGCTTCCACGCCCCCGCCGCTCTTCCTGACCGGGACAGCGGCGGGGGATGCGGGAAGGAGGGGGAGGGGCTGGGGGAGGGAGGCGGGTCCCCTCCTCCTCACGCCCCCGCCGCTCTTCCTAACCGGGACAGCGGTGGGGGGTGCGGGGAGGAGGTGGGAGGGGCTGGGGGGGGGGGAGGCGGGTCCCTCCTCCTTCCAGGCCCACCCCCCGCTCTTCCTGACAGGACAGCGCGGGGATGCGAAAAAAGGTGGGAGGGGGCTGGGGGGGGGCGGGTCCCCTCCTCCTTCACGCCCCCGCCGCTCTTCCTAACTGGGACAGCGGCGGGGTGCGGAAGGAGGTGGGAGGGGGCTGGGGGGAGGGGAGGTGGGTCCCCTCCTCCTTCCAGGCCCACCCCGCCGCTCTTCCTGACCAGGACGGACGGGGGGGGTGTGTGGAAGGAGGTGGGAGGGGCTGGGGGGAGGGGAGGCGGGTCCCCTCCTCTTTCCACGCCCCCCGCCCCTCGTCCTAACCGGGACAGCGGCGGGGAGGAGTGCGGAAGAGGTGGGGAGGGGCTGGGGGGGGGAGGAGGGTCCCCTCCTCCTTCCAGGCCCACCCCGCCGCTCTTCCTGACCAGGACGGAGGGGGGGGTGTGCGGAAGGAGGTGGGAGGGGCTGGGGGGAGGGGAGGCGGGTCCCCTCCTCTTTCCACGCCCCCCCGCCGCTCTTCCTAACCGGGACAGCGGCGGGGAGGGGGTGCGGAAGGAGGTGGGAGGGGCTGGGGGGAGGGGAGGTGGGTCCCCTCCTCCTTCCAGGCCCCCGCCTCCCCCTTACCGGGCGGCGACAGGGCGCGGAAGGAGGTGGGAGGGGCTGGGGAGGAGGGAGGGGTGTCCCCTCCTCCTTCCACGCCCCGCCGCTCTTCCTGATCAAAGGAGAGGAGGCGGAGGAGGCGCTCTGGCTTCCATGTGCGAACATTCTAAACGTTTGCGCTGGCAGCAAAGTGGCCGGGTGGGAGTTCCGTTGCCAGTTTTTGGGGAGGGTTTTTTGGGGTGTTGGGAGGTATGTACTGCCGGTTTTTTTGGTGCTGTATGTACCTAGGGTTCTGGTTCAATCGGTTGTTGAGTTTGGTGGTTCTGCGAGCCATAGTTTCTTTGTCTATATAGGACATTAAACGGACTGAACAATTTTTATATATATAGATAAAAAAATTTAGCAAAAAAACATGCGGGGAATGCGGAGAGTACTTCATCAGTGTCACAGATGGACAGTGAAGCGACAGCTCCCATGGTGGCCAGAAAAAAGTTAAATAGTCTCTGATTGTCTGTCTATATGTGCTGTGTGTCTATGGCATTGAATGTTTGCAATGTATGTGTACATTGTGATATTGTAAATAGATAGATAGATAGACAGATAGATAGTTTATTACACACCTTCTTGGAAGGCACGGGATAACCCCACTACAGAATACTGTAGTCCAGACACCATTCCCACAGATTACCGGGAAAACTGTGGGAATACCCACTCCCTCCCCCAAAGCCCCCAGACCCCTTAGAAAAGTAATGGAAACTTATGCGGCCTCCCCCCAACGTTCTCCTGGCACGTCATTTCTATACATCAGGAGAGCTGGCCGAAGCCTGTAATGGAGGCTGCATAAGTTTCCATTACTTTTCTAAGGGGTCTGGGGGCTTGTGGGGAGGGCCTCCAGACATTCTCTCGGGCTAGTCCCAAGAGAACGTCTGGACACCCACCCCAGAAAGTGTGCGCTTTCTGGGGTGGGTGTAGACCGCTTCCCAGAAACACCCATGTTTTAAAAACATGGATGCTTCTGGGATAAAAGGCTGTCTGGATCCACCCCCATCCACAAGGTAAATTCTCCCCCTTTCGTGATCAATTTATAGCAGTCAGTTGTCAGAAGAGGGAAAAAGCCCACACAAGCTGGCATCAAGCCAGATGCTGAACTCATACTCTTTCTTCAGCCCGCCTGTAATCTTTACTCCTCCATCAAAGCAATGCCTATAGTCACTCCTCTGCATGAGGTTCAAGGCCATTTGGTTGGTCATGCCCTGAAACCAGCTTTGGCCAAATCTTCCTTTGCTCCATTACAGATGACTATCTTCTTCTATGTTAAGGAGGAGGTGTTTACAAGAAGGGAGACAGTGAAAGAACAAAGCACATTTCAGCCCCATGCATGCCAATGCTATAACTGCAATCTTGGGCACTATTCTTCTGGAGCAAGCCTAAAACACAAAACATCACTGGATCTAATTCTAAATAAACATGCACTGGACGGCATTTTTCATGCATGTGATTATATTATTATTATTAAAACTTCATTTATATTCTGCTCTATCTCCCCGGAAGGACTCAGGGCGGACTCCAAATATAAAAAGCAAACATTAAATGCCCAATTATAACAACAATACAGCCATACTAACAAAATTTAATAACACAACATATAAACACAAATTATGACTTAACTAAAATTAGATTAAAAATGCAACCTTTTATAAGAGACATAAGACAAAACATTAAACATAGAACAGAAGCAACAATTTCCCAGTTCCTTGGGGCAAATAGACTGATCATTGCTCAAGATATCTATTGAGCTGGTGGGACAAGCAGGGCACAAATACGGATGGTAGCTATTAATCAGAGGCATAATGGTAGCATTACCAACTCCCCTTCCTCCTCCTCTTCCTCCTCCTTCTCCTAAGCCAGTGTTATATCGGTTGCCCCAAACTCTGAGGAATACAAGCGCTTTATCGAAATAGTAGTATCCTTTGGGGGGGGGGGTAGATCTTGGGGAAGTTTGTGGCCTCTGTCCTGATGGAGAAACATAAACCCATCTTTTTGTTCCTATGGAGTGTGCAGTGGAAAGTGGAAAACATTTATGGCTTTGCTCAGGGCCTTTCTCCAACTGCCACCAGAAGTGTGGTGCCGGCCATTTTGGCCAAGGAAAATGAAGTGGGATGAAAAGACCACCCCTAAAACACGTCCTGAAAGACACATCCCTGGCACAGAAAACAAGATGCAGATGCGTCTATTTATTTAATTTACTTACTTACGCTTTTAAATAATACTTTTTATTGATTTTGCTACACAAAAAAGATAAAAGAAAAAAAGAAAAAGAGGAAAGGCTTTGGGAGGGAGGGAGGGAGGTGGGGAAAAGCTGCATGTAGGGAGTGGGGTTGGAAGGGTAAAGATTTGGGGAGTATGGAGGTAGGGGGAATGGTTAGGGGTATTTACAAATCTTCCTTTCTCTTGCTCCTGGGATTGATTTGTTGTGGTTCTTTGTTGCCACTTGGTGTGTTAACTCTTCGTCGGTTCCAGATAATTGAGGTCCTCTTACTTCCGGTTTCATATTTCCTGTTTCATAACAGGAATTTTATCTTCTCTTGTTCCAAAGTTTTTTAGTTGCAACCAATCTGTTTCTCTTCTAATTCTATTTTGGCTATGAGATAATTGTTGTGTTAGAATGCCCATTCTCATAATCTCTATCATTTTTGTCATCCACTCCTGTCGCGTCGGGGTTTCTACTGTTTTCCAATACCTTGCAAGTACTATTCTTGCTCCCATTGTCAGGCAGGTAAAGAGGATGTATTTTTTTCTCCAGTTTTTTATTTGTGATTTCTAGCAAATAGTGTTCTGGTTTGAAGTTTATTTGTTCTTGTAGTATTTTCTGAATACCATTATGGATTATTTTCCAATATTTTCTTTGGTGCAGTTCCACCACATGTGGAGGAAGGTGCCTTTATCATTTTTGCATTTCCTGCATTTGGAATCTGACTTTTTGTAATATTTTGCCAGCTTTTCCGCTGTTAGGTACCATTGGTATTGCATCTTGTACCAATTTTCCTGTGACTCAAATGAATAAGTATACTTTAGTTTGGTGTTCCATATTAGTTCTCACTCGTTCAACCCGATAGTGTGTCCAACTTTCGAGGCCCATTTCACCATATAATCTTCAATTGTTTATTTTTCCTGTGCCCACTCCAATAGTTTCTTATATATTTTGGTGATGATTTTATTTTCGGAATTCATTATTTATTTACTTACTTACTTACTCATTGCATTTACATCCCACCCTTCTCACCCCAAAGGGGACTCAGAGCTGCTCACAACTAAGGCACAATTTGATGCCGTAAATATATGTATAGAATAAAATAACATATATTATAAAACCCTATAATCAAAACATATCAATCTCAAAACAATTAATTAAAATCACACAATCCAAAGGCATATTCCTGGAGCCAATCCAGTTGTCAATTGTATTATTCATGATTACACTGGAAATCATTATCCAAAGGCTTGGTCCCACAACGATGTCTTCACTTTCTTTCTGATAGTCAGGAGAGAGGGGGCTGATCTAATTTCCCTGGGAAGGGAGTTCCTGTCATGTATTATGTTCTGTAATTGATGGTGGTGGTAGGCCTAGCAGTTGGTGATGGAAGGGTTAATGTAAGTTTTAGTTCTAAAGGGTTCAGTAATCTCTAAGTGTTTAT
The DNA here is from genome assembly GCA_030556195.1 of Anolis apletophallus. Classification (NCBI taxonomy): domain Eukaryota; kingdom Metazoa; phylum Chordata; class Lepidosauria; order Squamata; family Anolidae; genus Anolis; species Anolis apletophallus. Next base: position 77,789,320 of record JARBWK010000011.1, read on the forward strand.
GGGTGAAAGCAATTAAGGGTGGAGGCATGCCAGAGACAGCTTGCAGCTGGGTGTTCTGGGTATAAGGAGCTAACCTTGGGACTGATTTTTGGGAGAAAAGTATGTGTTTTATTTTGGTGGTGGATGCTGCCAGTTTCCCCCCAGGTTTGTTGGATTTTCAGTATCCTGACCTGTCTCCTGTAATCTTGGAGCTCTGGAACCTTGAACCTCTGAACTGGCTTTTGACTACGGTATAGACTCTTGATCCTTGGATTTTGTTTATTGAACTCTCGGTGTTTGACCACTGGACTGGACCTTTTGACTACAGAGTTATCAATTTTTGTTTATTCTGTGGCTGAGTGCTATCTATGTTTTATGTTTTGGATTATTAAAGCAGCCAGAAAGTGCTGTTTTAATTAAACTGTTTGTTACAAACTGGGTGCCTGGTTTCCATGCGAAACTAGTAAAATCCTTAGTGAAGGATGGGAATTAGCACAGGATGATGCAGTGCGTTTGATATTGTAGACACTACTGGAATTTAAAGAGTCAGTTTTAATGAGTTTTAATATTTGTACTGAAGTTTATACTGTTTATATTGTGAAGTGTACTTTGGATACTTCTAATATGTGCACTTATTTTGTCATGGCCTATGGCTAGAACAATAAAACGTATTCATATCTCACCTGAATAAGGCAGAGCCCTGGCATCGTGACAGATCCATAGACAAGGGGCCACCAATGAGAAGGCCTTTTCTGTCGTCCCCAACAGTCGCACCAGCAAGGGGTGGGAGCGAGAGCAGGGGCTCCCCGGACGATCTTAACATCCAAGATGGTTCATAGAGGGAGATACATTTGGACAGGTAAGCTGGGCCAGAACCTTTTAGGGCTTTTAGACTAAAGCCAGCAATTTGATATTGCGCTCGGTAGCAGACTGGCAACCAGTGGAGCCGATGTAACAGGAGGGGTTGTATGTTGCCTGTACCCCGCTCCAGTGAGAAAACTGGCTGCTGCCTGTTGGATTACTTGAAGCTTCTGATCAGTCCTCAAAGGCAACCCCACATAGAGCGTGTTACAGTCTACCCATCACGCATAAACAAACTGTGCTTCCAATGCACACAGAGAAATTAAAGATGAAAACCGATTGTTTCCCATTTTACAGATTCTTTGCCCAGAAGTGTCTGATGAAATGGACCTTGCATATGTAATACAGTGGTTCTCAACCTTCCTAACCTTCTCAACCCCTTAATAAAGTTCCTCAAGTTGAGGTGTCCCCCAACCGTAAAATTATTTTTGTTGCTAATTCATAACTGTAATTTTGCTACTGTTATGAATTGTCATGTAAATATCTGGTATGCAGGCTGTATTTTGATTCACTGGATTAAATTGGGCACAAATACCTGATAAGCCCAAATTTGAATACTGGTGGGATTTTTGGGGGGGGACACACTGATTTTGTCATTTGGGAGTTGTTGTTGCTGGGATTTATAGTTCACCTACAATCAGAGAACATTCTGAACTCCACCAATGATGGAATTGAACCAAACTTGGCACACAAAACTCCCATGACAACAGAAAATACTGGAAAGATTTGGTGGGCATTGACCTTGAGTTTTGGAGTTGTAGTTCACCTACATTCAGAGAGCACTGTGGACTCTAACAATGATGGATCTGGACTAAACTTGGCACAAATACTCAATATGCCCAAATGTGGACACTGGTGGAGTTTGGGGAAAATAGACTTTGACATTTGGAAGTTGTAGTTGCTGGGATTTATAGTTCACCTACAATCAAAGAGCATTCTGAGCCCTATCAATGATAGAATTGGGCCAAACTTCCCACACAAAACCCCTATGACCAACAGAAAATACTGTGTTTTCTGATGGTCTTTGGTGACCCCTCTGACACTGCCTTTGCGATCCCCAGGTTGAGAAATACTGATGTAATAGGACCCGTAGACACCAGTTAGCAAAAAGCATCAGAGGCGGGGTTTGCATCTGTGTGATAAGGTCCTCAGTTTTGCACTATCAAAGAAGCCAAGTATGTGTTTGCAAACAGTTGCTTCATTGCTCTCCTGGAAACAACAGAAGCTACATGCCTTAAAATGCAATGTATGAAGCAGTGTCCCAATTGTACAATATGAATTTGGCAAGATGGACCCGCGCATCTGCCATAGCAAATACATTACTCAACATTCCACAGGAGCGAGCCAAAGAAGAAAATGTCTTTGGGGCAGGGCGAGGGGGATAAGTGAATAGCTCAATAGCCTGCATCCAAGCCCATCCCCACTTCTGGGCTAGGCGGAGCTCTAAAGCCCCAAACTTGACAGCCATGGCTTTCCTCCCCTCTCCCTGCCAATAAGCATCCAGATTCTTTACAAAATTAGTTTTCCAGAAATGGGAAAGGCTTACGTTGATGAATGGAATGCGAGCAGGGCAGCAGAAACCCTATCCAGCACCCTCCTGACTTAGCCTACTTTTCCATGCCAAATGCAACAAAATGGGTGGAATGGGGAATAAAATCCAATGTCATTTTTTTGAAAAACACTCAAAAACCAAGTTCCACACATCTGCCCATTATTTCTTCTAGTCACTAGCTGTGCAGTGTCAAAGCCACTTGTTTAATACCTTTAGAAAGAATCAGCAGTTGCTCTAGGGCGGAACTGTGGAAAAATATTACGCATCACAACAGACACCAATTTCTGTTCCAAAAATGCCCAATGCTGATGCCCCAACAAAACATGCACAGCAATCAGATTTGCATATATCTGCATAATTTACTTCACTTCTACTAATATGTGTTAAGGATTTATTTTTATTTTTTTTAAAAAAAACTCCTCCTGTCATGAGAGCTTTTGTTTTGCCCCTTGCAGGCTTTTAGGCAGTTTGGTCTCAGTGAAATGCTTTCTAATGCCCTTTGGAGAGACTGGCACAGCTGAAGAAACTGTCCATCAGAAAGAAGGCCCATGTTCAAAGTCTGGCAGGAAAAGCACCACAGTGCCCTTTTCCTGTCAGGTTCAATAAACATGAAGCAAAAACTCCCCATGTGGCTTGTTTGAGTGGAATCCCATCAGTTCATGTAACTCTGGCATTGTTTCTGCTAAAGAGAAAAGTGCTGGCTTTCTTCCCTTGTTGGTCGGATTCTTCCAGATGTCTGAGTACTGGGGCCATAAATGAAAACACCTTGCAGCTTGTGGGATTTTCAGTAGCAACTATAGTTTTTTTAGGTTGTTGTTTTGGGTGTTTCTCAAACATCTCTCCTCATCACTAACCTGAGGCTAGATGAGCTTCATACATGGACACATCAATGTATGCATAATACTACATTTTACCTCTTATGAAAAGCTGGATTCTGTATTGTGAATATGTACAAAATACAAATCATTTCTCTGATTTCACATTTCCCCCCAGATTGTTCTACCTATGGAGGTGGTCAATGGGCTAGCTCAGTGCTATGGATTCATGGAAATCGTAATTTTACGAGCTCTTTATCCTTCTCTACCTCCCCCCAAACTAAATTCCAAAACTGTATTTATTCTGCAATGTAGACACAGCCCCACTTTCTCTTTCGTCCTTCTCCCTTTCTCCTTAATTTATTTCAACTGGTGCAAATTGAGCTCAAAATACAAAGCGGTTTGAGGGGGAGTAGTTGAAAGAGGAGAGTTTTGCCCTTCCTAGTTGTGCCAGACATGAAAGCAAACTGCTTGAGGGTTCCTCCACGTGTTGCCTCCTTGACTAACTCTGGTGTTGCCTGGCTAGATGCATTCCAGTTTTCATCCAAGAAGCATTGGAGTGTATGTGAGGACAAGAACCAGCCTGGATGAGACCAGGGAGGAGCATCCAAGGTCCAATTGGCAGACTTCATTAGCTCTTCCATTATTGTGTAACACAAAAGAGCTGGAGCTTAGAGTAGGGCCTTCTCAACAACAGCCCCAGGATTTAGAAGGCCACGAGCCAGGATTAACTGAGGGCACATCTACACTGACCATTTAATATAGCTTGAAGCCAATCTTAAACTACAGCAGCTACAAAATGCATTCTGCCAAAGTGTGCTGCAGTGTTATTAGGGCCTTTAAAGGACATCAAATAAAGTTGGGGGAAAGTCTGAGTGATACCCCTTGATGTGTTTCAGCAAGCCCTTAATATAAACACGATTGCACAACTCCACAGAATGCAATACACTTTGTAAACACCTGTGCATGCTGGAGTGCATTTTAAAATTTGGAATGAGGGGGAATCTCTGCGGGCACTTCCAGACATCACTAAATCAAAGGTTTTAGTGAGGAGCAAAAAATCCTGGGATACAGACCCATTGGTCCTAAGATTTCTTCCTCCGTTGTCCAGACTTCATGCTTTGTTCAGAGATTTAGAGGCTCCCAAGATTACCACTGTGGGACTTTAATCGGAAACCAGCAGTTTTTTTGTTTGTTTTTTTAAACCACGAGATGCGAATATGCGCATCACCGCAAAAGTTTAGTTTTATGTGCAGGCCAGAGAAACTGTGCCCTCCACTCGTTTCATGAAGTTTCTGGAACACAAAGTTTTCACCTTCCAGTCAAGTGTCACCTTCTTTTTAGAAACCGACCAATCAGGAACAAGCATCTAAAACCCGGAAACAAACCCAGATTAAAAATCCAGTGATTTCCAATTGCAAGGACATACATGCAGAGATCCAGACCTGGAAATCTCGCATTTTTTGCTTTTGGTAGCAATTGCTTCCAGGTTTACAGGGAATGGCGTCTGGCCACCCTCCTGTTTGCTGTGGAATCTCCAGGGATAAAGGTACTGTCTGGACAGGCCCTGAGTAGAACTGGACTAACTTATCTTTTGGGACGGGTAAGCAATTGCTTCCATTATTATCACGTTCTCTTTTTCCCCATCACTTGCACCTCCAGAAATAAAGAAAACAAATACTGTGGATTCTGTAGCAGTTTGAGCTTTTTTCAGTAGTTAACCACCTTCCTGGCCTTAAACCTGTGCCAGCTATGTCAATCTAATCATCCCCACAGCAAAACCCCACAGTGGCCACCTCCTGGAGTTGTGGGTGTTTTCCTCTGTGACAGTAATGAGCACCCAGCTCACAGGGGCCATCTTTCTAAATCATTCCATATGATCGGGGGGCAGCTGCCATCAGAAAAATATGGCAGCCAGTTCTCTCTCCACTTTCATGAAAGAGTTCAGGTCAGGTAGCAGTGACGGACCCTGGAGTTGCCGAACAATTTCGGATAGCCTGGCCCATAGGGGGCAGAGGCCCAGAAGTACCCCTAAAGCGAGGATTTCAGTAAAAAAAACCTCAGGTGAGTTTTTAAAATCAACCTAAAAAACCCTTTCCCAAATGATCTCACCAAAGAAGTCCGGAAGAAGATGCCACTGAAGAAAGGTGGCTAACATACAAGAACATCCTACAGATAAAAGGACAAAAAACCGAATTAAAGAGGCTGGAAGAGATTCAAAAGTTGGAACCCAGTGTTACATGGCTCCACTATTGGCAGATAAAAGAGAGCTACAAACAAGACCAAACAAAGGGATTTGAGCTAACAGAATCTACATGGTCCAGAATTGTAAAATCAGAAAAAAAGACAATACAGAAGACCTATCAGATGTTACTAACCTGGGACACGGAGGACAATTTGGTAAAGGAAGTAATGGTAAAATGGGCCAGGCTGGTAGGTCACACAATAAACTTAAACAAATGGGAAGAAGTGTGGTGCAAAAAATTAAAATATGCCTATGCTTCCGAGATTAGGGAAAATTGGATTAAGGTCTTCTACATGTGGTACGTAACACCGGAAAAGCTATCTAAATATAGCAAAGGAAAATTGAAGGGGAAATGTTGGAAATGTGGAAGAAATATGGGGACATATTTACATGTATGGTGGGAGTGTAAGGTGGTCAAGAAATACTGGTGGGAAATATATAGGAGGTTAAAAGACATTTTGCAAAGAAAGTTTGACTTCAAACCAGAATATTTTTTACTGGGGATTTTTGACTTTGAGTTGGACAATAACGATGACAAAAAAATTTTTTATTTGGCAACAGCAGCTAGGATAAGTCTGGCGAGATTTTGGAAACAAAAGGAGGTTCCAACCGCAGAGGACTGGTTAAAAAGGCATATGACATTATGAATATGGATCTGCTGACAAAAAGTTGCACAAAATAGAGCATATGAAAATAGAACTAACTGGAGCAAGTACTTTGACTATCTTAAAAGGATTAAGTATAAATTAATATGAGTTTTTATAAGTTCTGATCGAAACAAAGTAAGAAAATAAGGACCAATTAATTCACGAAGTGCGGGAAGGGGAAGCTATTGCAGAGCACCCCCTCTCGGGATTAAGTACGAGATATTTTTTGAGCAACTGACAACTGGACAGGAAGACAGCAGGGAAACTTGTGTGTGGGGAAGGGGTGGTGTGGTGATGGTGAGGGGAGGGAGGGAGGGATATGGGTGGAGGGGGATTTTAGGGTAGGTAAAAGTGAGAATGGGTTGGAATGCATTGTTAGGATTATGGGTATGGAAGTTACTGTATTGTATTGTCAACATGTTGGTTATGTTGTGTGATGTTGTGACATTGTCTGAATAAAAATCATTATACAAAAGAAGATGCCACTGAAGCTTTTATTCTTGTCAGCTGAGAAGGATGATCACTGCAGTTTCCTTGTCACAAAGCAACCATAAAGTTACATTTAAACATATGCCATTTTTATACACTTTACAGAACTGTCAAATTCAAACTTTCCCGCCCCTGCACGCTGTAGGCTTCATGATGATTGGTTGGAACCTTGGAAGCCAGCTGTAGCAGGAACCAATCGTGAAACAGCACCACTTTTGCCCTGGCGAATGGGAAGAGAGGGACAGGAATGTGTTCAAAACAAAGAGCAGCTGGAGGTTTCTTGATTAGATCATGTCCATATGTAAATGAAGATCCGAGCCCCTGACCTTTCAAGCCAAAGGAATTCTTTCGTTCTTGGTGAAAAACAGGAATTGTCCTTAACGACCTTGTTGACAAAGGGACATGTGCAGATTCTATCCATAAGAAGTTTCAGCCTTCTGGATGGTAAATAAATGAAATAACTGTAGCCATGGGCTGGTTTCCGAGGCCAGTAGTGACAGCCGATTGTGAAATATGAAATACAGTTATGCCATACGTTTTATAAACGCGGGACGGGACTAAACTCAGAGGATCCAGGGTTTTTAAGGAACAAAAGGAGTCTTTCAAAAATGGGGAGAAGGGAAAGAAGAACTTCTCCAAAACCAGAAAGAGCCCTCTGTCATGCAAATTGTTCTAATGATTGGATTAAAGGGTGCAGCCAGGAATGTGGTTTCATCCTGATCTCAAAACATCAGCTGGGTCTTTCACAAACATGTAGCATTTCTTCAGATTATTTTACACATGGAGAGGGGAAAACATGCAGGAAAATTACATAGGAGGGTTTCAAGGGAATATCACCAATATATCATAATTACTTCATATGCAAGGGGTAGAAAGTCCATATAATCTTGAAAAGCATCAAATTCATATGCTTTGGGGAAGTCCATAATAGAAGAGTCCATATAAAAGAAAGTCCATCAGTGTTCTTGGAAAGCTATGTCTCCCAAACTGCTCAGGGCTTGCCCCTGCTTGCCTGTCCACATGCAACTCCGTGCACAAAGAGTCCATGGCTTCAGGTTAAGTGAGGCAAGAAAACAGAGAGGTAGAAATGGCTGGAGGTATTTTGATGCCAAATCCCAGCTTTTGGTGCTAGATATGCCAGACCACATGTGCAGGAACGTTGGAACTCCCTGCTGCAGGTCAAACCAATTAGGATGCAGATGGGCTCTTTCTGGGGCTCGCCTTCACTGGGACAATCGTAAAACCGAATTAGACAAATTAATGACGAGCAAAGTGTTCCTTCTTATCAAGTGATATTGGGGGCACTATTCATCTGAATGCCATCTTAAGATGCTACAATATTCTTCTCAGGCTCTAAGTTAAAGGTTTTCCCTTCACATTAAGTCCAGTCATGTCTGACTCTGGAGGTTGGTGTTCATCTCCATTCCTAAGCTGAAGAGCCAGCATTATCCGTAGACATTTCCAAGGTCATGTGGCCGGCATGACTGCTACCAGAGCGGTACCTATTGATCTACTCACATTTGGATGTTTTCAAACTGCTAGGTTGGCAGAAGCTGGAGCTGCCAGAGGGAGCTCATGCCACTCCCCAGATTTGGACCTGCGACCTTTCGACTAGCAAGTTCAGCAGCTCAGTGCTTTAACCCACTGTGTCACTGGGGGCTCCGCTTACACATAAGTAGTCTCAGGTTCTACTTACACATTTTCCACTGTGGCATCTAGTGTATGGCCGCTATTGGAACAGGATGCTGGACTTCCTAGGATTTTGGTCTGTTTAGAAAGGTTCTTTCTTAGGGTAGTTGACCACCAGAGCTCTCAGAATCTCTGGGAGTTGTCATCCAAACAAGTATCTTTGTAGCTGAGCATATTTGGCAAGGCACTCACTTGGAACTTTTCCACAGGCTCATGGTTCCAATTGTCAGATTCCTGGTTCAAGCAAGTTAGCTAGTGCTTAACTGGTTCTATGTAAACTCCAGCTTTCCCTGACGTATGACTTGGAAATACACAAAGGTAACACCAAGTCACCCAATGTCTAGCCACCTCCACTTGGTGCTACATTTCATGGCTGGCTGCTGCACCCGACTGAATCTTGCTCGCAGTTGTTTCTTTACATTGAGGTGTGGGGAGTTGCTGTCTCAGTCCTTTCAACGCAAACACATTTTCTCAAGTTTTACATCAAGCCTTAGGCTTCAGCTGCTGCTGACCTGATGCGGGAGAAGAAAGAAGCTTTTCATTCTCCACCCACCCCCCAACCATTTTTTAAAAACCCACCAACTGCAAAGCAAGATTCAATGTGACAAGACAAAAGCTATAAATTGCAGATGCTCCTTGGAAGGGAACACCCAGATATTCTGTAAAAGAAAAACACATTTAACCCGGGGGAAATATAGACAAGCAGGCACACATTCCCCTCCTTTGCACAGTAAAGTACCCTGGATTTAGGCAATTGCATTGTTTGGTTACAGGCTACATGTTAGGTTGCCATATCAGAGTTACAGGGCAACTGCCACACAGGAATGCCACTGTTTACCTGACTAATCATAACTGGAAAAGACATACTAGCAGCAAACTGTGGTGGCCAAACAACAAGCTCCTAGAAAAAGTGCGAAAGAAAGCCCTTAATGCGCTTCAGTGCATCCAATCTCAAACTGGTTCCAGGATTTCCTATGTACAGTAATCACCTGCAGAGAAAAAACACTTTCTTCAATATTGGTTTGAAACTGCATTAAATATTCAGTGTAGAAGTGACCAAAGATATGTAGTTTGGCGAAACACGAGAGGTTTCAAGTAGAGAATTATAAACCACTCACAAAACTACAAATCCCAAGTTCTCCTAGGACATGGCCATGGCAGTTAAAGCGGCATCAAGGCGCTAGGACTTTGTAGTGTGGATCAGACCATTGGCTGTAGAGCAAAGTGAGGCAGATGGCTCAAGGAAGGCGGCGAGTGATAGCAAAGCCATGGGTGACAGAACTGGATGTGTTTCTATCCCCCTACCCTTTGAACTAAGCAGCTTCCCTCCAGAACTCCACAAGATCTTGTATTGTCTCCAGCATTTCTGTAAAATTCAGCTTCCAGTCTAGATGTATTTTTGAGATGGAATTGGTGGAGATGCCATCTTATTGCCTAAGGTAACTGAATGTTTTGAGCCAGCCCTGACTGGAAATGTCTCTCCAGAGTTTCAGAGAGGAGTGATGGCACAGACTGAACCCACAAGGTTATGTCCTCTATCCATGACACTTCCCATTTAGATATGCACAAAGCTACGGCAAGTAAAAGCACACAGTTGATTTTAGAATTTTTTTTAAAAAAAGGTGATTGACCCCAGAGGCAGCAGGCACTTCCCCACTTAAGAAGCTGCATTCAGTTATTAAAATAATATTTTAAAACCTCTGACATTGTTGTTTTGTGCCTTCAAGTAATTTCTGACTTACGGCAGCCCTAAGGCAATCCTATCATTTGGTGGGGGTGGAGGGTGCCTTTGCTTTCCTCTGAGACTGAGAGCAGGTGACATGCCCAAGATCACTCAGGGCGCTTCCAGAGAGCACTAAATCACAGGTTTTAAACAGTGGCAAAAAATCCTGGGACTTCAGAAGAAGTCCACATACAGACAGATTGATCCTGGGATTTCTGCCTCCGTTGTCCAGAATTGATGCTTTGTTGCGAGATTTAGAGGCTCCCTAGATGGTCACCACAGGACTTCCACCAGAAACATTGGTAGTTTGTTTTTTTTTAAAAAGCCTCAAGATACAGATATGCAAAGAATCACTGTAGCAAATCACTGCAAAAGTTCCATTCTCTGTCCTGGCCAGAGAAACTGTGCCCTCCAGACATTTCATGAAGTATCTGCCACACAAACAAAGTTCATGGGGTAGGACCACTTCTGCCCAAGTCAACACTGCACAATCAAACAGGAACACACACTTTCAAGCTAGGAGTTGAACTTTGTCATTATTGGCACTTCGTAGAGCCTGGCTGCCTGGCCATCTGTTCAGACAGATTTGGTTGTGTACTTGTACCATCAAACAACAGGGGGCTGTTCCTGGGTTGTACATTGCTGTTCCTAATTGCTCTTCTTGTGAAAAGATGTACAACATCGACTAGGGGGTCACAACTTTGTCCTGGCCAGGGAAAATGTGCCCTCCACACGTTTTATGAAGTTTCTGGCACACAAACAAAGTTTTTGCATTTTACTCAAGTGTTACCTACTTTTTAGGAACCGACCAATCAGGAACAAACATCTAAAACCTGGGATTTAAAAAATCCTGTGATATCTGATTGCGAAGATCTGTATATTCGGCTCAAAACTGCGATATTCCAGCACCTGGAAATCTTGCAGTTTTTGCCTTTTGTAGCAATTGCATCCATGTTTACAGGGAACAGCATCTGGCCACCCTCCTGTTTGCTGCAGAGGCTTGTGGGATAAAGGTACTGACTCCCAGTGGGTCTCCATGGTTGAATGGAGATTCGAACCCTGCTCTCCAGAGTCAAATCATTACACTATTTGGGCTAACTTTGTTACTGATTAAAAGGTTTTTGAAATGGCTAATATCCCTCCCTATCATAGCCCTTTAAAAATATTCTGCAGTGGAAGAGCCCTCCCAAGTTCATTCAAGTCAGAAACATCCCCCCCCCCCGCCCTGCTCCCCCCCCCCCCCCCGTATACATTTACAGAAAAACTGCAGAGTGCTGAGGACGTCGCTAATGTACTGTTGAACGATGCCATTTGGGTCAGCAGTGGTAATTTCAAAATCACAAGGGCAGAAAGCCAAACTGCTGTCGGGGGACTAGGAAAACCTTGAGAGAAAATAATAATTAGAAGAAGGTCACACATCCAGACCCAAAAAAAAGCGATTGTACATGTTTGTAATTCCATCTGGAGCATTGGATGACACCAGCAGGGAGGGACGAGGGAGAAGATTTACTCATCTTTTGGAGCGTAATTGGAAACTCTGGCTGAGGCTCAAAGGTGAGTCAAGAGTGAGGTTGTCATCCACTTAAGATGCTTTGGATGTGCTCCCTTTTGAATGGTAAAGCAGAGAAGATAAATCATCCAAGTTGTGTGGCGCTTCTGCCCAAAACACCACAAAAACCATGCATTTTGAGTTCCTTGTGAGACAGTGCTATTGAGGGTCTTGATCATTCGTTGTCCTAAATTTCAATTTTTTAAAAAGGAAGATGGAACATACATTAAAGAAATACAGGAAATATTTTATTGTGGTGTAAAATGTCACAGTACAGAGAGAACACCCAAAGCCCATTGCGCTGAATTGAACTTGAACCTCCAATGTCAGTTGTGCAAAAAAATGCTTAGCAAAAAAAATGAGCAGAAGGCTGGGGTGGCTGTCAAAACCTTGGTGGCATTTCATCTTCCCCTTCCATGAACTAGTGCAGATGCAGCTGGTTACCGTATCTGCCATTATAGTTGTAATAATGGCCTATACGCTTCAGGTCCAACCTATCTTTGAGAGCGCATCTCTTTCTACGAACCTGCACAGGCTCTGAGATCAACAGGGGAGGCCCTCTGCTCAGTCCCACCACCATCTCAAGCACGGTTGGTGGGGGACAAATACCCTTCCAAAAGAGAATAGATTATCCCCCACCCTTCAATCCTTCAGTTCCAACCTGAAAACATGGATGTTCAGACAGGCCTTTGACCTTGAGTAGGCTGAATGGGTCCATATGAAGCTGATCTTTGGCACCTGTGAATTGACGGCAGTTAGTTTTATCCACGGTTGTTTTAAAATTGTATTGCTTTGATTTTATGCTAAGATGTGTTGACGTGGGGTTGTTATAATTTTATGTGACTTGTTTTATACTTTTGTACTGTTTTTACTGGTTGTACGTCCCTTCAGGGAGATGATGGCAGGATATAAATAAAGTTTTTTTTATTTATTATTACTACTACTACACATATCTAGTTATTAGCAGGAACCTTCCTGAATCCCCCCATTTAAAAAGAGAAGCGAGATATAAATGCAATCAACCTATCTATATAAATAAAAACGTAATGTTAGTTTGTGGTATTAACATAACTTAAAAACCACTGGACAAATTGACACCAAGTTTGGCCACAAGACACCTATCAGGACAAGTGACCATCACTCATAAAAACAAAAAAAAAACCAGCGGAAAGGACTTAAAAACCCCAAAAAACAAAAAGACATTATAGTGCATGCGCAAAAACGACTCCAGGGCCCCGGCCCCCCTCTATATCTACTCGAGCCAAGTGTGAGTGTTGCAATTGTCCACCTGTCAGGAACCGGGATTCCGGGCCAAGAAGTTGGCGCCCAAAACCTGGGTTTCTGACCTAGCCATAACAAAAGATAAGGAGCTGCCGTGGGAAGACTAACGGCTCAAGGCTCAGGCGCAAAATGTCCAGTGGGAAGGGGGAAAGCAGGAACACAGGGTTTGAATGTCAGGGGAGGATATATGTGTGTGTGTCCGAGGGCTGCTCGCCACTTCTGGCTTGGATCCTGTTTGTATTACTCAATAAAGTTACCAATGAATCTCAGAGCGTATTCTGTGTGATGATTTGGGAGCAGCTGCAGTTTAGCTTACAGTAATGCCAGAAGTCAAGAATCGCTATCCCACGGCTGTTGTGAGGCGAGATATGGAGCAGAGTGCCGGTGCCCCGGAGGAGCTGCTCGCGACAGAGGGAGGAGGTTATGAGGAAGAGCTGGATGAGCTCGTGGCCGAGGAGAGGCAGTCGAGAGGATGGGTGACATCGACAGACTTTAACAAGCCGAACGGGGTAACTACGCGCAGAGGAAAGGCAGTGAGGGCAAGCACAGAGGAAACCCCAGATCCAGAGTTCTCCCCTCCCCAACATGTGGTGTTCCTGGAGGAAAGGATAGCAGCCTTGGAAACCAACCTGATGATAATGTCCCAAAAGATGGACAGGATGGGGACGCTGAACATTGGAGCAGAGGGCGCAGGACTGGGAGTGGGCTCCCTGTGGAGCTTACACACAAGGAGCGGCCTGGGATATGCTGCCCTGCCGGACCTGAAAGAGGAGAAGGCGCCAAGAGATCCAGGTGCCTGTTCCAAGGTGTTTGGAGTGGGCGAAAGAAACCTCTCACCCCTGTGTGAAGATGCGGCTAGGGAGGAAGAGGTGATCCCACGCAGCGTGGGGAGAGGAGCAGCAATCCAAACTGGAGGGGGGGGGGGCGGTTGCAGGAGCCCTACCCAGATGTGGCCTTCCGGAACACAGGGGCCTCTTCCTGATGATGGCCCATCCCCAACGGAGAGACGAACCTCGCATAGAATTCGGAGGGGAAGTGTCTGAGGTGGCATTCTTCATCACAAAAGTGAAGAATTATATGGAAGATTACGGCCACATGTTCCCAAGTGAGGCAAGCAGGGTGCGCACAGTAGGAACCACTCTCAGGCGCTCTGCAGCCAATTGGTTTGTGCAGTGCCACGCTAGGAGGGATCAGTGCCTGCACTCACTGAGACATTTCCTAATTGCCCTGGAAACGCGTTTCCGAGATCCGCTGGAGAAAATCCGGGCCAAGGAGAAACTTAAATTGATCTCACAGGTTTCTAGAACTGTGTCCGAATACGCGGAGGAGTTCCAGGGATTGGCTGAGTGTGTTCCGGAATGTTCCGAAGCAACCCTGCTCGAGATCTTTAAGGACTGGCTGCGGAGAGAGATACTGGAGTGGGCTTACCATCGAGAGGATCCGGAGATGCTGGCGGAGCGGATCAAGTTTGCTGGGAAGGTGGAAACCATCCGGCGCCAGGTGCAGTGGCATCACGGGGTCCAGCAGCAGCAGTTTCGCCCGAGGGGAGAGCCGAGGAGGAAAAATCTGGCGCCGCCAGGAAAGTCCAGGCTGGCAGGAGAGAAGCCTAAGGATTCGAGGGGAGGATATTTCGTCTGCAGCTGTGTGGGGCATTGAGTGGCTGATTGCTGGCAGCGGAAGGGAGGAGAGAGCCAAAAGGCCAAACTCAGAACGGCGGTGGGGAAGTGCACAGAAGATCCAGGAGATGATGGGGGGAGGTGGTGAGTTGCAATGGGGGAATGATGGTATTCCCTGTTAGGCTACGATGTGGGGAAAAGGGGATCACATGTAGAGGCTTCCTAGATTGTGGGTGCTCCAGGAACATAATAACCCCAGAGATAGCCACCAGCCTAAGCTGCAAACAGATCCCACTGAACACCCCCCCCCCCCCCGGTTGGTGTTTTCACAAATGGATGGATCCATGGCATCAGGATTGGCTGCCGAATTCCAAACGAAGGGGATAGTGTGTAAGATAGGCACATGGGAGAAGGAGATATCTTTAGTTATATCTCTGATTGCAAAATACCAACTCATACTAGGGATGCCATGGTTAAGTACCAACAACCCGAAGACAGATTGGGAGAAGCGGGAGCTAAAGCTAAAAGGGCGAAGGAGGGCGGTCCCAACGAGGAGGAAAGGAGGAAAGCCGAGTAGCCGAGGGATTAGAGGGCCTCCCATCATCAGAATATCACGATTTTGCTGATGTATTCAGCCAGGAGAAAGCAAACCGTTTATCTCCTAAGCGACACGTGGAATGCAGCATAGAATTGGTCAAGGGGGCCACTCTTCCCAAACCCAAAAGAGAAGGAGGCACTCAAAGAGTATATAGATGTAAATCTCAAGAGGGGATTCATTGAGCACTCAGAATCCCCTATAGCAGCCCCGGTCCTTTTCAGGAGAAAGAAGGATGGTTCCCTTCGACTTTGCATGGACTATAGGGGGTTGAATGCCATTAGTACAGTAAACAAGTACCCGCTACCCCTTGTCAAAGACCTACTTGCGCACCTAGCGGAGGGAAAGATATTTACCAAATTAGACCTAATTGAGGCGTCCCATAAAATTCGAGTGAAGCCTGAGGACCAGGGCCGTAGCCAGGATGTTGTTGTTTTGTGGGGGGGGGGCTGCGTTTGGTTCGGGGGGCTGAGTGGGTGGAAGAGGATCTACCCTAGCAAACCTTTTGTATTGTTATCCCAATAACCCCATGAATGTGGGATATGATGAGCATGGTGATCAGATCATGATATAAATGCACATAACAGTTTAAATAATGTACCAGTAAGGCCACCCTGAGAATTTCAGGGGGCTGAAGCCCCCTTAGCCCCCCCCCCCCTGGCTACATGCCTGCTGAGGACAAATGAAAAACCGCATTCTACTGTTCCTTCGGGCAGTACCAGTACTCTGTGATGCCATTCGGTTTGTGTTTAGGAGGGGGCATATTCATGCAATTGATTAATGAAATCCTACATCCCTTGTTGTATCAATGGGTTTTTGTGTACTTGGATGATATCCTCATAATTGGGAAAACAAAAGAACAACATGTGCGGTTAGTGCGTCAGGTGTTGCGACGATTGAGGGAAGCAAAGTTGTATGTTAAGCTGACCAAATGTGAATTTCACAGGGAACAATTAGACTTTCTGGGGTACAGAATCTCAGCCCAAGGTGTTACTATGGACCCAGCCAAGGTGGAGGATGTCCTAGGGTGGGAGGCCCCAAAGACGAGGAAACAGCTACAGTCCTTCCTGGGGTTTGCCAACTTTTACCGCAATTTTATAAAGGACTTCACTACGCTGGACTTGCCCCTGACTGAGCTCTTAAAAACAAAGGGGAGGGGGGAAACCCGCAAAGTAAAAGCCCCAGGGGCCAAACTCATTTGGACCTCCAAATGCCAAAGCGCCTTTGATAAGTTAAAGAAAAGGTTCATGCAGGAACCCCTCTTAGTGCACCCCGACGCAAACAGGCCATTCATAATTCACTGCGACGCCTCCAACCGGGCCTGCAGGGCAGCGCTTCTCCAAAAGGATAACGGGGAGCAATTAAGGCCATGTGCGTACATTTCACGCAAATTTAGCCAAACCGAACAGAGGTGGCCCATTTGGGAAAAGTAGGCATATGCAGTAAAGCTGGCCCTCGAGACATGGCGCTACCTCCTGGAGGGGTCGGAAACCCCTTTTGAGGTTTGGAGCGACCACAAAAACCTCCAGTATTTAAAATCCCTTCACAAACTGTCCGCAAAGCAAATTTGATGGGCTCAATATTTCAGTCGATTTAACTTCCATCTCAAATTCTTCCACGAAAAGGACAACATCCTGGTAGATGCTCTGTCGTGACTGCCCCAGCATGGAGGGGGGGACCCACAGGTTGTGGGGAGTATATTTTCCGATAGCCAGTGGGGAATGGTGGTACAGACCAGGAGCCAAACGGCCAGAGAGAACAAATTCACAATCGTGTCCCAGGGAAGGGGGGCCTGGGAGGAGTAACTCAAACAATCGTATAATAAAGATGAATGGTTGCGTGATAACAAAGAGAAATGTGTGAACCAGGGGGATTGTGGTTTGTGAAAAAAAAGCTGTATATACCAATGCAATTGTGAAATGAAATGCTGAAGAGGTTTCATGACAATAAGAGTGCCGGACATTTGGGGGCCACAAAGACTATGAAAGCACTCTATAACCAATGCTGGTGGCCCAAACTGAGAGACCATGTCAAAGACTATGTTCGCAAATGCGAATTGGGTGCCGAGAATAAAGTGCCCAGGGTAAAGCCCCAAGGACTATTGCAAACGATGGCAGAACCCCAAGAACTCACGTAGCAATGGACTTTATCGGAGAGCTGCCCGCTAGCAGGGGGTGCAAGTTCATATGGACGGTGATGGACTTACTCTTAAAACAAGCGCACTTCATCCCTTTGGCGCGCCTTCCTTCCGCCGAAGTGTTGGCAGGATTGTATGTTAAGCATGTGTACCGCTTGCATGGGTGCACTGAGAAGATCATCAGCGACCGAGGGGTGCAATTTATGGCCTGATTTTGGAAATGCTTTGTGAAAGCAATAGGGGCCGAACTAAGACTGAGCTCCGCGTATCACCCAATGTCTAATGGCACGGTGATAAGGACGCAGCAAACGCTAAGACATTTCCTCCGCACGTACACCAATCACGAGCAATCAAACTGGGTAGATATACTCCCATTCGCAAAGGTGGCTTTTAATGGGGCGGTCCACTCCGCCACAGGGGCCTCTCCGTTTGAAGTCATATATGGCCGAACGGTCACCCCGTTGCCCAAACTACCCGAATGGAGGGAGGAGAAGGGAGACCGGGATTTCTTTCAAGAGAAAGTACGTGCGGCCTGGCCCAGGGAGTTAAAGGCACTAAAAGAAGCGCAGAGGAATTATAAGCAATTTGCAGATAACAAGTGCAGGGAGAATAAAGCGTTTCAGGAAGGGGATTTGGTATGGTTGTCCACAAAGCACCTTAAATTAGATCTACCTTCAAAGAAATTGTGGCCCCATTTCATAGGGCCATTCCGTGTGAAACGAAGTATAAATGCAGTGTCCCACAAATTGCACCTCCCTAGATCCTTAGGCAAGATACACCCGGTATTTCATTGCAGTCTATTGAAAAAGTATCTGGGTACCCTAGATTCAGGGAATGATGAAAAACCTCTCCGTTCTGTTTCCCCGCAGGAAGAAGAGGGAGGCATCCTCTCAGGAACCGGGATTCCAGGCCTAGAAGTCGGCACCCAAAACCCACGTTTCTAACCTAGCCATAACAAAAGATAAGGAGCCACCGTGGGAAGACTAATGGCTCAAGGCTCAGGCGCGAAATATCCAGCAGGAAGGGGGAAAGCGGGAACCTTGAATGTCAGGGGAGGGTATATATGTGTGTGTCCAAGGGCTGCTCGCCACTTCTGGCTTGAATCCTGTTTGTATTGCTCAGTAAAGTTACCAATGAATCTCAGAGCGTATTCTGTGTGATGATTTGGAAACGGATGCAGTTTAGCTTACACCACCTGGTTTACCTTTTAATAGCCTAGCACCTTAAAAGCCTGGCTTCTACCAGCCAGCAGGGAACCTTTGGTGGGAGGAGTTCCCTAGCTCAGATTATTTCATGTTTGGAAATCTTCTGTTTTCTGAGGGCCACAGCAACACGTGGTCAGGTACAGCTAGTCACTAATAAACCAGTCTATGCTGATGCTTTCCTTGCAAAAACCTGCAAGCACAATAAAGTGGCCTGAACTCAAAGCCACAGCTGCACACTTGCAAAAGAAAGAAATACATTCAGTCTCCAAGTTATGAACAAGATTCTGTAGGTTTGTTCTCAAGTTGAATTTGTATGTACGTTGAAACAGGTACATTTTTGAAGTGTAGCTCCAGCCAAAAATGTATATTGTTTATCTTTGAATAGCACGGGGAAGGGTTAACACCTCTGTAGTGTTTGTTTTACTATCTGTGCTCCTGTTCAGAAGGTTTCACCTCACTTTCTTTCTCTGGGATAATTGCATTTTGAGAAATTTGGCTTGTTGTGGAAACAAGGATTGATGAGAAAGCTTCAGTGGACACTTGATGATAACTCTTCCAGGACTGAATTTCCCTTCCAAGGGGAATACTTCTCTCACTTCTTGTTGTCTCCCCCCGTTCTTAACTATGAAAAGATTATAGGTTGGATGTTTGTAACTCAGGGACTGCCTGTGCCTGGCTCCTGTCGGATCCCTGTATTCCGAACCTGATGTTGCAGATATTGTTCTTTTTACTCGGAGTCCAAAACTAAGCTACAAATAGTCATGCCCCGGAGGACATTTCATGAGAAATAGTCACTGCTGAGGAATGCAGTACTTCTTAGACACAGAATGGGTAGGGAAGAATTAGTGCAGTCACAGGAAAAAGACATGGCTGAGTTTTGGAACGTGTGAACAGGCATATCATTCCAGCTTGATGAAACACAGTCATGTGGCCTGGGCCAAGCATTAAGAATTATTGCTTTCCTCAGCAGCACAAACATCCAAGTTGAGGGACATCAGGCGATCTGGGAACCTGCTAGCAAAAAACAAAACAAAACAAAGTGTTCTTTGCTAGTTTGTGCAATGTATATGCAGCAACAATCAGAGGATATATCTGCACTGTGGAATTAATCTAAATACCACTTTAACTGCCATGGCTCAATGGCAGTTGTAGTTTTGCAAAGTCTTTAGTCTTTAGTCTTATCTGCTAAAGAGTGTCAGTGCTTCAACAAACTATAATTCTCATTATTCCATAGCCGTGGCAATTAAAGTGGTGCCAATCTGCATTAATTCTACAGTATAGATGTACACAGAGATCATCAAGGTATTGCGAAATGAGACAGGATTGGTTCTTGGTTCACTTCTTCAAGCAGAAAGGATTTAGGGTCCTTATACACCGGGAGCCCCCGGTGGCACAGTTGGTTAAACCGCTGAGCTGCTGAACTTGCTAACCAAAAGGCTGCAGGTTCGAATCCGGGGAGTGGGATGAGCTCCCGCTGTAAGCCACAGCTTCTGCCAATCTAGCAGTTTGAAAACATGCAAATGTGAGTAGATCAATTAAACCATTATTCGAACCTTCTTCAATGTAAATGTGCTTAGGTATCCTTTCAATAATAATAAAGACAGTAAAATAATATATATAATAATAACAATAATAATAGACTAAAATAATGTAAATGTAATAACAGTAATAGTAGAGTAAAATAATAAATGTCATATAATATAAGAATAAAATAATAAATGTAATAATAATAATAGAGTAAAATAATGTAAATGTAATAATAACAATATTAAATAGAGTAAAATA
Organism: Anolis apletophallus; assembly: GCA_030556195.1. NCBI lineage: Eukaryota > Metazoa > Chordata > Lepidosauria > Squamata > Anolidae > Anolis > Anolis apletophallus. The sequence continues at coordinate 77,809,488 of JARBWK010000011.1, forward strand.
ATAAATGTAATAAAAATAATAGAGTAAAATAATGTAAATGTAATAGTAACAATAATTGAGTAAAATAATAAATGTAATAAAAATAATAATAACAGAGTAAAATAATAAATAACTTGGCTTATACTCAAGTATATACGATAGCTAGAGAAAACAACCTTTTCCCACCTCCTAACCTTCCGTTTCTCATATGTAAGAGTGGAAGGTTTTTGAAAGACAAATTAATGCAGGATAGGTCCACCAACAGCTATAAATTCAGGCTCAGAGGAAGCCCATGTAAACTGATACCATGGAAAAGAAAAGGGAAAGAGCATAAATATTCTGGTTTTCTTATTAACATTACAGAGGCATCTGTTCACACAGAGATGCTAGAATAGATGTATCTTTACACTGGTCCAGCATTACAACTGGGGATATGGGAGGCTCCATTCTTCAGAGTGTCAGTCTTTACCACTCCAGTCCTATCTAGAGTTGACACTGATATTGGGTCGCCATCATTCTCTTCCACAAAACCAAGGCAAAAATATACGGAACTTGGGCAGAGTATTCAACAAAAACACATGTTGACATTTGAAATTGTTTTGTTACATGTTTAAGGTTTAAGGTTTCATTGTACTTTTCAAAAGTTTATACTTGGTCAAAGTATTTTGGTTGATTTTCACTGCACATTCGTTCATAAAATTCAGTGCAACTCAGATCACAAAACCCAAATTCGAACAGATGTCACTTCTGGGCATCCACACAATATTCAGTGACATAACACAGGGGAAAATGGATTAAATGGGTTTTACCTCCCATTAACAGAAGTGGGGGATTCCTCCAGAGCAGCCCCTTACTTGGTGCGGACACCTGGATCGGTTCGAATTTGAAGAACTCCATCTGTTCACACTAGCCAAGTGCCACCATCCCCCTTTCTCTGCATGGCACAGTTTAAAATCAGATCAAACTGAATTCACAATTCATATTTTCATGTAGCCACATAATATCTTCTACCTCATCCCATTAAATTGATGTCCACAGAAGTACCCCATTGAAATGTTTGTGTTCAGACAGAGACTCGCGCCATTTTGTTAAGTAACTTGTGGTGCCATCATAAAATGACATATGTTCCTCCTAAAATTTGATGGGTCTTGTTTTTGGTAGATCTGCTACCAAACTCTTTAACTTGAAGGCAACAAAACCTAGATTCTGCCTTTCAATCAAAGTTTTACTGACATTCAATAAAATCATCCTAACCTAATTCACCAAAATGTCTTTTTCTGTCTCAATTCTGTTTATAGCCTTTTGAAACAGACTCATCTGTGCACCTAAGAACCAAAAATAGGCAAGCAACACCTGCTCAAAATTCCCTCTTCTACACAACCGTTAAAACTGCTAGGACTCTCTCCAGCTTTCAAATAGGTAGCCATCTTCGCAACAGCATGACAACTCTTATATTAAACTGCAGGGCCAGTCAGCTTGACAAAGTAGACACAGGACACTCTCTGAAACAACCAATGGCTCCTCCTCACCGTTTCCAACAAAATACGGATTTTTTTTTTGAAGACCCCTTGTACTTCTATGCTCGTTTTAATTTGCTGTTTTGAAATTGTCCAGATTCAAAAATGGCCCTGGGTCTCCAAACTGTGTGTGTTTTGTTTGTGTGTGTTTGGGGAGGGGGGGGGTCTTCATTTTGGATATTGTCACTTTAGGAGATAAACAACGCCATTTTGTGCCCAATAGGCAACACATACATAAAACCAAGGGGGACAAGGTAGGTGCCCTCCCCCATCCCCAGGATGCCTGAGCCCAAGGCATGAGGGATGGCATGGAATCAACTGTGCTGTTTCCGAAATGGAGAAGTCATTGGTTACTCCAGAATTTGGAGAAAACTCCAGAGCAGGGGTCCTTAAACTTTGTAAACCAAGGGCTGGTTCACACAGGATTTATATTCCGCCCTTCTCACCTTGAAAGGGACTCAGAAAGGATCACAGAACACATATACGGCAGACATTCAATGCCGATTATACGAAGACAGGGAAAGCCTCTCTCTCTCTCTCTCTCTCCCCCCCCCTCTCTCTATATATATAGGCTTTCCCATCATTTAGCATCTTTTTGGAGGCTGTACTCAGTTCCGGCCACCTGGGGGGAAGGGGGTCCTGTAGATCCATCTTCCCTGCCGAAGAGTGTTCACAAACCTTTCTCTTTTTTTGATCGTTGTGCCTTATTTTTAATACCTCCCTGCTTTAACACAATACTTATTTATCTACTTACATCACTGTTTTCAATCTGCTAGGTGGGCAGAAGCTGGGCTGAATGGCTAGGCACTCACCCCGACCCTGGCTTTGAACTGACAACCTTCCAGTTGGCAAGATTTTACTGCAGCTGACAGGTAGGGTTGCCACTTTTTGATATAAGAAATACGGGATATTTATCTAAACTACGGGATTGTCCACAAAAATAAGGGACACTTCATTAAAACTTCTCCCCCCCCCCCCAGGGCTGTCTGTGGGTCCCATTCCCCCAATAATGTCCAATACTAGCAACGTGTTTGTGCCTGTTGACTGAGGGCACTGCCACACAGCCATATCCCCCGGGAGTGGAACCCACAGAAAGGGGCTCTCTCCTGCGTGAGCGGAGCTTCTTTCCTGTGGGAAGGCGACGTCGCATGGGGCTCCCGCTCTGGAAGAACCTCGGATGCCTTTCCTCCAGGCCTGGCTCCACCCCAGGCCTTACCCACCTTGAGCCACACTTCCCTTGCTCCTCTTCACCTCCAGAAAGGCCCCTCTGCTTCCCGCGCACGTCTGCAGGCTTTCTCTGCATGGCGTGTCTCCTCAGGCCAGGCCCCGGTGGAGTAGGGAGGTGGACATGCCTCGGCAACCAGGCCCAGCAGCTCCGGCCCCAGCACTGCCAGCCCCGTCCCACTCACGTCTAGCTCCTCCAAGGCTGGGAAGTGGGTGCCCAGCTCCACCGGAAGGCCACCTAAAGGAGACAGCCACGACGTGGGCACCGCCAAGCGCCTCGAAAGGGGATAAGGGAGTAAAGGGCCGCCTGCCTCCTCCTCCGCTGCCACTGGCTCCTCTCCTCCGGCATCTCCTGCGGCCTACCGCGGCATCCATGCACCCTCCCCAGCTTCCCTCAGTACCCAAAGGGCGGGACATCTCGAGAGCGCAAACTGTGCCCTTCTGCTCTCGAGCCCAGCGGGCCCACGCCTGTCTGTTTGGCCTTGCTTCTTGGCCGCGCACCTGAAGCAGCTCAATTGGAGCGCAAGCACCACGGAGAACCTGCTGACGGTGCGGCCCGGCCTCGCCTCCTGCTGCCACCTGTCCTTTCAATACGGAACACGACTGAAAAAAATGGGACACGAATTTTAAAGCTGAAATACGGGAGGTCCCGTAGGATACGGGACATGTGGCAACCCTACTGATAGGTGATTAGCCTGCTGAGCTAAAGCCTGGCCCCTATGTATACATCTTATTTTGCAGTGCAAAAAACATGAAAGAACAATATAATACTAAAAATGACGGATGGTCATTGTTAATAGTCAACACAGATTTATCAAAGACTAATCTGATCTCTTTTTTTGATAGAGTTACAAGCTGGGTAGATGCAAGGAACGCTGTGGATGGAACAGATCTGGATTTCAGTAAGGCCTTCGACAAGGTCCCCCACTATCTTCTGGCAAAGAAACTAGTCAAATGTGGGCTAGGCAAAACTACGGTTAGGTGGATCTTTAATTAGTTAAGTGAACAAACCCAAAGGGTGAGTCTCCCCAATGCTTCCTCTTCATCCTGGAAAGATGTGATGATTGGCGTGCCATCAGCAGGGTTCCGTCCTGGGCCTGGTTCTGTTCGACATCTTTATTAACAACTTAGATGAAGGGGTAGAAGACAGGATCATCAAGTTTGCATACAACACCAAATTAGAATAGCCAATACTCCAGAAGACAGGCACATACTGTAATTCGTAACTATCTTACCAGGTTAGAGAGATAATTGGCCAAAACTAACAAATGTAAGATACTCCACTTAGGCAGAAAAAAATGAAATGCAAGGATACAGAATGGGAGACGCCTGGCCCGACAGCAGAACATATGAAAAAAATATTGGAGTCCTTGTGGACAACAGGTTAAACATGAGCCAAAAATGTGATGCGGCAGCTTAAAAAGCCAATGGGGTTGTGGGCTGCATCAATTGGAGTCGAGTGCCTACATACAGGGAAGTCATGATATTCTGCCTTGGTCAGACCACACCAGAGGAGGGAAACTAAAATGATCAAGAGTGTGGAGAACTAGCTCTATGAGAAACGGCTTAAAGAGGAGTGGCTTGACGAGCTGGGCACGTTAACCTGCAGAAGAGAAGGCTGAGAGGAGACATGATGAGGGCCATGAATAAAGATGTGAGGGGAAGTCCTAGAGAGGAGGGAGCAAGCTTGTTTTCTGCTGCCCTGGAGACTAGGACGCGGAACAATGGGTTCATACTACAGGAAAGAAAGGAGATTCCACCTGAACATTAGGAAGAACTTCCTCACTGTGAGAGCCATTCAACAGTGGAACTCTCTGCCCCGGAGTGTGGTGGAGGCTCCTTCTTTGGAGGCTTTTAAACAGAGGCTGGATGGCCATCTGTCGGCCGTGCTTTGAATGGGATTTTCCTGCTTCTTGGCAGAATGGGGTTGGACTGAATAGCCTATGAGGTCTCTTCCAAGTCTATATTTCTATGATTCTAATTTTAGCCAGCATAATCTTACCAATATTTTAATGGACAGTATGGGTCTTCTTTTGGCTGATGAGAGAGTCAAGGTAATTAGGATTCTTGTTGCTGTGTGCCTTCAAGTCATTTCAGACTTAATGCTGAAGTGTAAGGTGGGGACTGGGGAAATGACCTTGGAGGGCCACATCCAGCCCGCGGGCCTGAGTTTGGGGGCCCCTACTCCAGAGAATCCAGAGACTTCTATTACCCAAGTTCAAGACTGCATTATGCAGAATCAGCCCCATGCATTACGTCACAGCCACACTCTGGTTTACAGTGCCAATGGAGACGCACCCACAGTTGTTCCTGGCTAGCTTCCTTCAGGCTTGGACCCTTCCTTTTGTCAAACTAGTAAGCACACAGGCCTGCCCATGATGCTTAAAAACCACCAAGAGGAGACAGGAAATGAGAGGGAAAACACAGCTGGAATGATGATGGTGGAAGGGATATAAATAAAGGAGCACAGTAATGAAGACAGAAGGCTAACACATCTTTATAAATTGGTAACTAAATTGGTATAACCACTTCAGTATTTCAAGTTAAGGTTTGAAGAAAACTAAAAAAAAAACCGTGGGAAGAAATGTGTTGCTTTCAGGCTCACTGATACGAATGGCCCTTGAGAAGAGAGTGAAATGAAGAGGCGGAAGGGAGGGGGGTGCGGGGGAGAGAAAAGGCAAATCAAAAACTTCTTCCTTTCCTTCCCCTTTTCATTTTGAAAAAAACAACACAGCAGGCAGTGTGTATAATCGGAAAAGGAGATTTACTAGACTCCACTGTGACTAAGGCAGGGTGTAATTAGAATAGGGAAAAGACTATTTATCATTTGCCAGAATGAATTAGATTTTTCCACTCCTCAAAAGAGCCCAACACAGATGGGAAGTAGAGAGACAGAAGAAGAAAAACATCCCCGTTTTTTTCAGGGGCACTGAAAATATGCAATGCAGCGCAGGCAGAAAATTCAACACAAAGAAGGAAGAACAGGCTTATGTGTGTGAAAACATTTGCAGTCAGTTTGAAGAAACACCTCCCAGTGTCATCTGCTGCTAAGATGTTATGCCTGAAGTGCACACGCACAAAAGCAAAGGTACACTTGCACATACTCCTCACCCCATGATACATCCCAGAACATCCCAGAAACAGCGGGTGTAGCCGGAACACATTGTCCCACATTGTTTGTTAATGAGGGCTGCTACTACCAGCTTCTGTTACAGGAAAGTCTCTGCTGCCTTGCTCACAAAGCTAGTGTTCTGCCTTTGAGTCATGGTCTTTCCTGTTGCTTATGGTCATCTCAGTATCATCACTATACATAGGTCTTCGCAGTCAGTCTATGGAGGTATCTTACATCTTAACTGGGGCTGTCTGATTTGTCAGGCAACTTGGTGCGGTTCAAGGCAGCCTTTTATCCCAGGAGCATCCGCATATTAAAAATGCGGATGTTGCTGGGGGGCTGTCTACATCCACCCCAGAAAACGTATGCTTTCTGAGGTGAGTGTCCAGATGCTCTCGCGAGACTGGCCCGCAAGAACATCTGGAGGACCTCCCCCTCAGCCCCCAAACCCCATTGAAAAATAAGGAAAATTTACCCGGCCTCTAGTAGAATATAGCTGGAGCTCTTCCGGCGCACAGAACTGATGTGCCTGGAGAGTGGAGGAGGGTCCATTTTTCTCCTCTCCCCCCCCCCCCCCCGCTCTCCTGGCACATCATTTCTATACGCTGGAAAACTGTAGGAATGCAGTCCAGAACCAGAAATAGTAAACCCACTATCATAATCTGCTACAAATCAGGGTTTTCCTGGTTTGTGGCTAATTAATTCAGGATTGTCCAGAACGTCATCTGGACAGCCCCTCCTTTACTGCAGGAGTTACCGCAATAAAGGGGTTGTCTGGATGTGCCCTACGACAGGAACAATGATGTGCAATTGGCTACTCTGTCAAGGAACAGTACATACATGCAACACGAATCCCCTACCACCCAAATAACAACAACAGCGATAATAATAGAAATAGCAATAACAATAATATAATGATACATTTATTTCCCGACTCGCCTCGTGGCTCCGTATTTTCTCATTCCTCACTTTAATTCTTACATCGTATTTTCTACATTTTAGAAATCATGCTGTGGTTGGAAGTATTCCCTTCCTGTCATGCCTCTAACCACTATCACCCCTTTTATGAAGCAACATTCTCTCTCTCACTTTCAAATTGCCAGTTTGAATTAGTATAATGAGACAAACAGCACACCATCCCAACCGTTAAGAAGGATTTGAACTAGCAATTCCCTGTTGAAAAGTTGCTTGTCTGATCTAATGGGGGGGGGGGGGTACTACAACTCCCAGAAGCCACCAACTAGAATAAAGAGTTGCCCAAAAAAGTAATTTTTCCAAGACTGCTTCTATTTCACAACTGGTCACTGTACAGTATGCAGTTTGCATACATGTCCCCGAGCCTTGTAATTCAGCATCTGTTTGTTTCCTTGGTATAACAATAATATAGGCTGCCCACTGCTTCCTGGATTTTGGGGGCCTGGCACTTCTTCTCTGTCCTTGCCCAGGGCCTCTGAAACTCTATCTGTGGAGTCAGCAGTGAGCATACCAGGTTTGACCGGCTGCTAGAAGCATTGTTTAGCTACCAAATCCAGCCTAAAACCATGGATGCTAAGGCATATTTTTAAGAAAGCGTTTTTAGCTTGGAGATGCTCCCTTCCTGGTGTGTTGCTAAAGTAGCAATTGTTGAACTGTCAGCAGTCTGGATGGTAATGATGCCGATCCCTCTTGAACCACTTTAAATCCAATTTCTGCCTCCTGCAGAATTCTGGGGTTTGTAGTTTAGTGAGGCTGTTAAAGGCTCCTCCCTCAACTACAAACCCCAGAATTCTACAGGAGGCAGTAACCGGATTTAGAGTGGATTTCTTCTCTAGTGTGATGAGGTCTTAAGTGAGCCACTGCCAAGGTTGAAGGGGCCATATCCCCACCAGAAGACTTTTGGTTTCTTAGCACTCAAGTGCCCTAGATGTGTTGAACACAATGTCAAGAAAGGCCTTCTTTCAATAGAAAGTAACTTCAAAATTGATTTCTGAATGTCTTACTGTGGACAAAACGTCTCTCCTAAATCCAAAGCAAACCCATAATGGCAAAAATCCATCCATCCCCACATTTTAAAAAACACCTGCATGCTTCCAAACAGAAGTGTTTGGAAGCATGCAGGTGTTTTTTAAAATGTGGGGAGGGGGAGTGCTGGAGGAAAGCAAAACGGGTCTTGGAACATACCAGGTATCCAAACAGACCGAACACAACTTGAGGAGCATGGGGAGGGCTTCTGACCTCCCTTTGACCTTCCACCTGTTTCTGCCCCATCCAAACCTCTATTGCTGCCTTGGATCTTCTGCTTGGGTCTGATTTGACAGTGTCCTGGCCTTTTGATCCTTGTCTGCCTGTGACCAAGTCTTTGGCTTCTGGCCCTGTTTTCACTTCATCTGCCTGACCTCCGGCCCAAAGGTGACCACATCCCTTGACCTCCTGATGCTTACTCAACTGTATTGGAGTTGAGTGTGGTTGACACTTCAGCAGCGCAGTCTGATTTGGAGTCTGGCCAAGGCCTGGCTGCCCCTTTGATCCTGCTCTTTGGTGGCTGCTTTCTCTACTGAGACATACATTTCCATGGCTAGAGTGGTTCCATGGAAACGAGTAGCTTCTGGGAGATGCTGATTACGTAAAAGAAGTTGCTTCTGGTGTGAGAGAATTGGCCATCTGCAAGGACATTGCCAGGGGACGCCTGGATGTTTTTGATGCATTACCATCCTTGTGGAAGGCTTCTCTCATGTCCCTGCATGAGGAGCTGGAGCTGATAGAGGGAGCTCATCCGCACCCTCCCCAGATTCAAACCTGCGACCACTGCGCTACCGGGGGCTCCAGAAACAACTTGCAGTTTCTCAAGTCGCTCATGACATGACAAAAAAAATGTAAAAGAAGAGGGCTGTCACTTTAGTTGAGTTCACCTCATAGCTAGCTGTGGTGGATATTAACGGAGCAGGGTATCATCTTGATTTTCTTCTGTCTGGCAGCAGTTCTTTTACAATAACAGAGATTATAGCCAATATCCCCAAAGTCCTTATGCACAAGTAGCATTCATATTCTATTACCAAAGATGATAGGAGGGGTATGATTAAAATTCTTTTTTCCTAATAGAGAACAGCAGTAAGGAGACACAAGAAATTCATCAGCACTATGCTCCCCGCTTCAAAAATGGCATGCAGCTTGAAAATGTGGTTACAAAGGAAGGGAGAGGGAAGAGCCTCCAAACCTGTTAGACCGTGAAATTATAATGGGAAAAAACTACACACATGGAAAGACGTGTGTGTGTGGGCACATATCTGCACACACAGAGACAACTTGAATTCTTTGGCCTTCTCTAATGAAATTGTTAACAACAACACAGAGCCATTCTGCTAAATTGTTTGCAATTGCTGATGCACCCCAGGGAGCTTAATCGGGTTTGCGACAGTCCAAATTCGGATTGGGCAAATGTGTCTGTTGCTCACACTTACTTCTACATTAACAGCCATCTCTAGAGAGGGGTTTGGGATTTCCCAGGACAACAATTAGATTTATGGAAACACCAATTTGACAAACAAGGAGATCAAACTCCTTCCTCTTGCTATGCTCATATCCTCAAAATGTGTAAGGACGTCCTGTAAGGAAACACTTCCCTTCCTCAGACACCTCAGAGCCAAATGAAAATGTTGGCCCAAATGCTGGTACAGTAGAGTCTTGCTTATCCAACCTTCGCTCATCCAACATTCTGTATTATCCAACACAGTCTGCCTCCCACACGGATCTACAGCTGTTTCAATCCATTGTGATATTTCTGTGCTAAATTCGTAAATACAGTAATTACTATATTTATTTATTTATTTATTTCAGGATTTTACCCGCTCTTCTCAACCCCGAGGGGACTCAGAGCGACTTACAGCACGGCACAATTCGATGCCACATCAACAGCGTAAAACCCCAAACCCCACGACACATTAAAATACATTAAGGCATTAAAATACAATCCCTCAGCAACATCTACAGTCATTCCAATTTAAAACAATATTCAACCCTAAAAACATTGACCCTCTTCCTCCCTTCCATTAAAATCCCATCTCACACATGCTGCTTAGTGCTGGTGTGGGAACGCCTGGTCCCAGAGCCAGGATTTCACCTTTTTCCTGAATGTCAGGAGGGATGAGGTGGACCGTACCTCCATAGGGAGCGCATTCCACAGGCGGGGGGCCACCACCGAGAAGGCCCTGTCCCTCGTCCCCACCAACCGCATCTGAGAGGTCGGCGGGAGGCGAGAGCAGGGCCTCCCGGATGATCTTAGGTTACGGGATGGGACGTAACGGCCGATGCGTTCGGACAAGTAAGCTGGGCCAGAACCGTATAGAGCTTTAAAGGTCAAAACCAGCACTTTGAATTGAGCCCGGAATTGGACAGGCAGCCAGTGGAGCTGACACAGCAGGGGGGTAGTATGCTCCCTGTATGTAGCTCCCGTTAGTAATCTGGCTGCCGCCCGCTGGACTAATTGCAATTTCGAACTGTCTTCAAAGGCAGCCCCACGTAGAGTGCGTTGCAGTAATCTATTCGGGATGTGACCAGGCGTGGACGACCGTAGCCAGATCAGACTTCCCAAGGTGAGGCGCAGCTGGCGCACGAGTCTCAACTGTGCAAAAGCTCCCCTGGCCACCGCTGAGACCTGGGGTTCCAGGCTCAGCGCTGCGTCAGGATCACTCCCAAGCTGCGAACCTGCGTCTTCAGGGGAGTGTAACCCCGTCCAACACAGGCTGTAACCCTATACCCTGTTCGGCCTTACGACTGACCAGGAGGACCTCTGTCTTGTCTGGATTTAGTTTCAATTTGCTAGCCCTCATCCAGTCCGACACAGCGGCCAAGCACCGGTTCAAGGTCTGGACAGCCTCCTTGGTGACAGGTGGAAAGGAGTGACAGATCTGGACATCATCTGCGTACAGATAACACCTGACTCCGAAACTCCGAATGATCTCTCCCAGCGGTTTCATGTAGATGTTGAACAACATCGGGGACAGTACTGAACCCTGAGGGACTCCACAGGACAACGGCTGTGGAGCCGAACAGGTGTCACCCAATGACACCTTCTGGGTACGACCTTCCAGGAAGGATTGGAGCCACTGCAATGCAGTACCCCCAAGCCCCATATCTGCAAGGCGACTATACCATTGCACCAATCAGTTCTCCATGTGTTTCAAGGAAATAGCAAACGTATTTAGCTCACCTATCTGCTGGGACTTATCTCCTCCCAATCCATGGACAGCAGACCAGTCCACACTGGACCTGACCATTTTGTTCACACTGTGCTGAAACTTTTGCCAAAGGCTTTCATGGCCAGAATCACTGTGTTGCTGTGAGTTTTCCAGGCCGTCTGGCCATGCTCCAGAAGCATCTATGGCAGACATCTTCAGAGGTTGTAAGGTCTGTTGGAAACTAGACTAGTGGGGTTTATATATCTACGAAAGGATCAGGGTGGGAGAAAGAATTCATGTCTGTTGGAGTTCTTTCTACCACCCTGGACATCATTCCACAGGTGTGTGTGTGTGTGTGTGTGTGTCCCCACTTGCCTAGTTTCCAACAGACCTCACAACCTCGGAGGATGCCTGCCATAAAAGTGGGCGAAACGTCAGGCCATACATGGCCATACAACTCGGAAAACTCACAGCAATCCTGTGCTCAAATTGTGGGGTTGCTCCAAAGCTTGGTCAAAGTATAGAATATTCCCTGACTGTCCTTAACACAGGATTAAACCAGATTAATCCAGTTTACCCTGAAATGAGGGCCAGAGCCTCCTGGATATCATGGAGACAGCCAGGAGCAACTTCATGGTGGATGTGGACTATTCAGCTCATGAGGAGCCTCTGGTCCGTTTCATTCCTATAGTGCCATGGCTCTTTCCACGACTAGTTGTCTTTGGGGAGGCCCAGCCGCCAAGTGGATGCAATTTACAAGAGAGACACTTGGATTGAGTGGAAACACTGAAGTGGACAAATCCCCATGAATGTTCCTTAGCTGATCTCAGCTGCTCCTTTCTGGATGAGGTCATTTGTCCTGGAAAGATCGTTTCATTGCATAAAAGGTTTTTGTTCCTTTCCCAATCTGACCACAGTTCTCAAAAAGAAAATATGCTACAAGGAGAAGTGGTGTTACATGCACGCATCTGATTTTGCTTTGTCCACAAAAGCATGACTGAATGTTCAGTGGAGAAAAGGTCATTTTATCCCAAAGCTGCAACGGTCCTGTGTTAAGCCATTCTTCCTTTCTCTTTTCTACTAATCTCCCTCTAAACAAACAAATAATCTCACTCTCCCCTAAAACAAAACATCCCCTCCACCTGGATTCTAAATTTGAGATCAGGAGTTAGCTGTTACTTTCAGCATTCCTCACCAGTAGCGATGCTGCCTGGGGATAATGGGAGTTGTAGTCCAACAATAGCTGGTGGACCACACTCTGCCCATGCATGGTATTGAGCAGAGTGTCTGCCTCTCTCCAATACCAGGCAGTAAACTTCCCAGCCAATTGGAAACAGGCAGATGTGCTAAACAGGGAAACACAGGCACATATATCTTCTACCTATATCTATATACACATGTATGTGTGTATGTGGCAGAGATGTCTACTTACACAGACAGCCTCCCGCCTCCACAAACAGGCTATACAGTGTTCCCTCACTTATCGTGGGGGTTCCGTTCCAGGACCACCTGTGATAATTGAAAATCCATGAAGTAGGGACGCCATATTAATTTTAATATTTATACATTATTTTATTTATTTTATATATTATTTTCTTACCCGCGCTTCTTTACCCACCTCCCGGCCCATCCCAAGGGTGCCTGCCTGCCTCCTTGTACTGCTGCTGCCTGTGTGAGTCTGGAGGCTCTGCGGAGGCCAAGGAGGCAGGCAGGCACCCTTGGGATGGGCCGGGAGCTGCTCCCTGCTGCAGCTCAGGCCACCACAATTCTGGGGTCTATGGAGGCCAGGGAGGCAGGCCTTCCCCACTGCGTCTCAGGCCTCTGCACTTCCGGGGTCCCTGGCCTCCACTGGATGTAAATATTTTTTTAATTTTTTATTGATATTTTCAAAAACCCGCAAAACAGTGTATCTGCTAAAAGCGAACTGCAAAGTACAAAGGGAACCTTTCATTTGGGGAGAATTTCATCCTAGATTTGACATGTTTCTGCCACCACAGGCAGGCATCCCAGGGTTCCTTGTGTGGAATTTGCATGACCCCGCCCACTGCTTCTCCCTTAACCCTTTCCTACCCTTTCCTATGGCACACAACAAACACAGAGGAATTGATCAGCAACTGAACAGACTGGAGGGGTTTGGGGGACTGACTCTACATGATAAAAGTTGTAGTTCACCTTGCATCAAGTCAGACTACTGTCCAACAAATGTCCTTTTGTTGTGGAAAAATCGACCTAAAAGGATGAATTAAAACACTATTTCTATTAAATCTATTTTTTTGATTCATATAACTTATAAAATACTCCTATATTTGGATTTATGTTTATGGTTGATTGATAATAAATGGGGGGTGGGGGCGACTTACACATGTATGTAATGGGGATTGGAGTGTTGGTGGGGTGCAGCCACTATATTGTGAAACTGTTGGGGGTTGTATATATTGGAATTAGGTCTAGTGTTCATCTGGGAGGAAAGCCTCCCAAGGAAACAAAGCAAACACAAAAAATAGTCTTTTAAGATGCAATTAAGATCAGGTTTATATTGTCCAAAGCCAACCTTTAAAACGGTGACATAGACACCGAGAATTGGGAAGCCCTGGCCCTTGAGTGCTCTAGCTGGAGGTCAGCTGTGACTAGCAGTGCTGTAGAATTTGAAGAGGCACGAATGGAGTGTGAAAGAGAGAAACATGCCAAGAGGAAGTTACATCAAGCCAACCCAGACCGGGACCGCCTCCCACCTGGAAACCGATGCCCTCACTGCGGGAGAACATGCAGGTCAAGAATAGGGCTCCAGTTACCTACGTACCAACCGCCAGTACATTGAACTTGGAAGACAAGTAAGGATTGCCTAAGTAAGTAATACAACAAATCGACAGAAAAAGCAGCTCAATACATGGTAACGTTATGTCGTAATTACTGTATTTAAACATTTAGCACCATTCGGGTGGGAGGCAGACTGCATTGGATAATACAGAATGTTGGATGAGTGAAGGTTGGATAAGCAAGACTCTACTGTAATCCCATCCTGGAATATTTACAATGCCTCAAATCATTTCCCAAGTCTTGTCCTTTTCCTCCCGGGAGGACCTTCCAAATGGCTCCAGCTTCAAATGGACAAACAGCCGCTCTTCATTTTTCCTGCCACAAAGGAGACTCCGCCCACTGCTGAACATCATAGGGAGTCCCCAGCCAATGAAAGCTCAGATCCTGGATTGGCCATTTCTGAGGCAATCAAGGGAGGGAGTGGGTCTTTTGAATGGCTGTCAAAGGGGATAAAATGTCTTGCATTGTATTGTATGGTTATATCAGATTCCTTTTGAGCAGAGACACTGTATCAGACATCCCTCCAGGCCTGAAAGTAAATTAAATCTGTTATTGCCTTCAAACCCGGTCTATGTTTCTTCTGGTTGTCAAAGTCCCACGGCGTGCCGGGTGACAGATGAAGGATTGCCTTCATACCCTGCTGGTGGGGTTCCTGGAAGCTTCTGTTGGGCTCCTTTGGTAAGAAATATTGGAGTTGAAAGAGCATTTCCAAGGCATATGTCCAAAACAGGTAGGAAAAGAAGTTGGGCCACCACTAAAAACATGCCTTATTCCACAGCAGCGCATTGATCTCAGGTATTAGCCTGGCAGAAAGACAACCTCAGGAGCTTCCAACCATCAAAAGTCAAATATCAGGGTGGTCAAAACAAGCTCTTCCTCTGAATATGCAAAATGAGGGTTTCCCTTGAGGCAAAAGATATCCTCTGTTTCCTGCCTTCTTCTTGTTGTTGTTGTTTCTTCACCTTTTTCCAGCTTAAGAAGAAGACTTAGCTCATTATCAGGAGGAGAGTGTGCTTATCAGATTCAATTAGAGAGCCATTTATTTTCATGTTTCCTGAATGGGTCTGGGGGAATCGCTTTAGCATAATCTTCCCTCATAATGAGATCACTCTTTCTTCCCGCTTGACAGTTTTATGAGTGCTGCACAGGGGCAGAGGACAAGAAACCAACATTGGTTCCAGGGAGTCAGTCCGTCACTGCAGGCAAACCAGTAGTAACCTTCCAATGAAAATCCCCATCCCTCCCTGTCTGCTTTGGCTGAATGCCGTCCACATCCCTGGAAGGGAGTGAGGAGGGCGGGAAAGGCGAGGAGAGGGAGGTGTTGTGTATTCTGGGCCACGCAAAGAGCCTTGGCAGCAACCCAAGGTGTTGGACTCTATGGAGAAAAACATTTCTTAAAAGCCAGCTGCTGTTAAAAGAGGGTTATTTCTGGCACCGACTCTCCCCCCCAGCTTGCACTGAATGAAATCATTTAAAACAGATTCCTACTTGGAGAGGGGAAAAATAACTAGGCCATTTGGTCACATCTCAAGAATGAAAGGGAGGAGGAGAGGGGAAGGTTGCCCATCCCTGGCATGTTGCACCCACTTACTTTGTCACACTATCCCACTTTTCCCACCCATGACTTCCAAGGTGGAGAAATCGTGGACCATGAGCCCCAGAGGGTCCCACATAAATCAAAATGGTTCTTCCAAAATGCCCCTATATGTCCCCAAAGTTTTGGAACACGCTTCTAGGTCAGCTCCTGGTCACAAAAACTTGTCTCTCCTAGGCCCAGAGAAGGCCAAAACTGGGGCAGTATTGCCTCAGTGCCCAGAATATGGGGGCATTTCAGAAGGGGGAGGCACATTTTTTGGAGTTCTATGGTCCCTGGATTCCTCAAGGGTTGCTTATCGCTGCTTTATTTCCTTCCTGGATAATGTACCTACAGTCTTTTCTCTCTTGCCACCAAATGGGCATCACAATTCTAGATCGTAGCCCCCCCCCCCCCCCCAGGACAATGCCATCGTGCCATTGTTTCATCCACTGTTCAGGTAGTAAACATCAGAATGAAAAAACTGGCACTACAATGGATCGATCTTTTTGCCAGTGCGCAAAAGCATGCAAAATACTTTAAAACAGTGGTTCTCAGCCTTCCTAATGCTGCGACCTCTTGATACAGTTCCTCATGTTGTGGTGACACCCAATCATAAAATTATTTTCATTACTACTTCACAATTGTAATTTGACTACTGTTATGAAGCATAATGTAAATAATTGATATGCAGGATGTATTTTCATTCACTGGACCAAATTTGGCACAAATACCCGATACGCCCAAATTTGAATACTGATGAGGTTGAGGGGAGGGATTGATTTTGTCATTTGGGAGTTGTAGTTACTGGGATTTATAGCTCACCTAAAATCAAAGAGCATTCTGAACTCCACCAACGATGGAATTGAACCAAACTTGGCAGACAGAACTCCAATGACCAACAGAAAATACTGGGTTTGGTGGGCATTGACCTTGAGTCGTGGAGTTGTAGTTCATCTACATCCCGAGAGGACTGTGGGCTCAAAACAACGATGGATTGGGACCAAACTTGGCATGAAAATCAATATGCCCAAATGTAAACACTGGTGGAGTTTGGGGAAAATAGACTTGACATTTGGGGGTTGTAGTTGCTGGGATTTATAGTTCATCTACAATCAAAGAACCTTCTGAAGCCCAGCAATGATAGAATTGGGCCAAACTTCCCACACTGAACATCTATGACCAACAGAAAATACTGTGTTTTCTGATTACCTTTGGCAACCCCTCTGACACCCCCTTGTGACCTCTCTAGGGGTCCCGACCCCCAGGTTGAGAAACACTGCTTTAAAATATTCCATATAGGCTCTAACTACAAAGGAGCAAACTCCCCTAGCCTCCAAAGTTTATTTCAGGTCAAAATTACATGCTTTTGCAAGAAGACAGGACATTTTTGTCAGCCTCCACTTTTTCCTCTAAGGAAATTCAGTCAGGCTAAAAAAATGAAGACCCTCCCTCTATATCTCCCAAACATGAGACACACATCCTACAGTAAAGTAGTAAGTTTTCCAAGTGTGCAATACACAGTGATTTGCAGCTCACAGGGAAGAGCTATCAGTTTGCTCTAGGCTATGTGAATTATACATTTAATAAGTCGTGTGCAGCACTACATATTTCAAAGGCAATATGAAGTTACTCACCTCCTGTTGAGCAAGACTGTACACTGGATCTTAAAGCTACGCTTTGACTTGTCCTCATCCTACAAAGCTTGTAATTCAGAAAGGACCTACTGCAATTACGAATTAAGTTTGTGTGCATTCAGGCTTAGGATGTACCTTGGAGGTGATCCAGCTCAACCTTCTATCAATGTAGGATCACACAACAGGAGAACAAAACTGCATTATGGAATCCCTGGTTTAGCCTTGATGGGCTAGACCAGGGTTTCTCAACCTGGGGGTTGGGACCCCTGGGGGGTCGCGAGGGGCTGTCTGAGGGGTCGCCAAAGACCATCCTAAAACACAGTATTTTCTGTTGGTCATGGACGTTATGTGTGGGAAGTTTGGCCCAATTCTATTGTTGGTGGGGTTCAAGAGGCTCTTTGATTGTAGGTGAACTATAAATCCCAGCAACTACAACTCCCAAATGTCAAGTCTATTTTCCCCAAATCCACCAGTGTTCACATTTGGGCATATTGAGTATTCGTGCCAAGTTTGATCCAGATCCATCGTTGTTTGCATCCACAGTGCTCTCGGGATGTAGGTGAACTACAATTCCAAAAATCAAGGTTAATGCCCACCAAAGCCTTCCAGTATTTTCTGTTGCTCGTGGGAATTCTGTGTGCTAAGTTTGGTTAAATTCCATCGTTGGTGGAGTTCAGAATGCTCTCTGATTGAAGGTAACTATAAATCCCAGCAACAACTACCAAATGACAAAATCAACCCCTCCCCCCAACCCCACCAGTATTCAAATTTGAGTGTATTGGGTATTTGTGCCAAATTTCATCCAGTGAATAAAAATACATTACATTACAATTTATAACCATAGCAAAATTACAGTTCTGAAGTAGCAACGAAAATAATTTTATGGTGGGGGTCACCATAACATGAGGAGCTGTATTCAGGGGTTGCGGCATTAGGAAGGTTGAGAACCACTGGACTAGACCAAGAGGTCAGTTTCATTCAGCATTCTGTTCCCACCAATTATCTTCAGGTACAAACAAGCTGAGCTTTTAGACACAGATGGCTTTCCGTCACCCCTTGACTCCAACTTCTGGTTATCAGTTTCTGCAGGCAAAGATTCTACACCTATTCTGGCTATGTGTTGGTAGCAAGCCTATTCTCTGTTGAGTGGAGTGCATCTAGAGCAGTGTTTCCCAATCGCTGTGACGCGGCACACTAGTGAGCCGTGACAGACCTCCTGCTGTGCCGCGTCACAGCGATTGGGAAACACAGCTCTCTGCCCCCCTTCCTTCCCCCTTCCTCCTGCCAAACTCCTACTGCTTGGGGGAGGAAGAGGAAGGGCCGGGCGGCAGCGAAGAAAAAAAAGGGGCCAGGGTGGTGGCTCCTTCGGCTGTTTCCCCAGCCAGCCTCCAATCCGCCATGACTCCCGCCATGACTCTCGCCCCTCGCTCGCTGAAGCCGCGCAGAGGAGCCCCGCCCACTGAAGCCCGTCCACCGCTCATGCTCCTCCTCTGTGGGAGAGCTGAAGCCGGGGGAGGGGTGGGGCATGACACAGCCTGGCTCCGCCCCCTCCCTGGCTTTGGCACTCCCAGCAGCTGCTCCAGCCTTGAGGGGGCAGTGACAAGCCAGCATTGTGCCACCGCTGGCTTGTCACTGCCCCCTCAAGGCTGGAGCAGCTGCTGGGAGAGCTGAAGCGGGGAGGGCGGCATGACATGGCCTGGCTCCGCCCCTCCCCCGGCTTCAGCACTCCCAGCAGCTGCTCCCAGCAGGCCACCATCCCCAAGCCATTCTTTACTGTGTTAGAGTGTCATTTTGTGTCATTTTGGTTGGTGGCGTGCCCCCGGATTTTTTTAATGTTAAAAGTGTGCCGCGGCTCAAAAAAGGTTGGGAAACACTGATCTAGAGGTTTAGATGTGGCTTGAAAAGTCTGTAACTGTGATGTGAATAATACAACCAGGGCTATTTTAGGACTTCAGCAGATGGAGAGAGGGGAAAACGGAGGAAAGTGGAGGGAACCCTCTTAATCCGTTCCCTCCCATCTTTCCCTGTCTTGAGGGATGGCCAGCCATCTCATATAATTACCCATCCACCCTGGGTCTTTCCCCCACATTCTTCATTCGGAACTTCAGTCTCTGTTTCAATTCCTATAGGAAATGGAGCCCCACGAACTCCCACCAAAAGTGCCCTCACATCATGTGATGGCTTCCGTGGGGCTCTGTTTCCTAAACGCATAGAAAGGGAGTCTGAAGAATGTCTGACGGTCCCAGAAGTCTACAATTTGCCCTGTCCTCACGAATTTGGGGGAAGAGAGGGACTGAGGGAATAAGTAGAGAACTGGACAGATTACCGATATAGAAATATGTCTTCCATTATAGAGTGTCCGATCCCTTCTCAGCTTCAATATTTAAAGAATTTGCACATTGTCGTGTTGAAGGCTTTCATGGCCAGAATCACTGGGTTGTTTTAGGTTTTTTGGGCTGTATGGCTATGTTTTAGAAGCATTCTCTCCTAACATTTCGCCTGCATCTATGGCAGGCATCCTCAGAGGTTGTGAGGTGCACATAGCACTTCTGTCTTGTAACAAACATGCCCATGAGATATTGTTGTCTGGAACACCTTATGAGAGACATTATATTTTTATATCATTGTCTGAGCTTCTCAGGGCTGTTACAGTTTGCATGACTGGATGCATCACCTTTTGTAAAATTAAAATAATACTCAGTCCAAAAGTCAAGAGATAGAATGACTCATATTCACAATGTCTTGCTTGTTTATATGAAAACTGTGGCGGAGTTGCCTTACTGCAGATAGCTCTCGATGGATTGAAAGTCTTTGAAAAAGTTCGTCATTCCTGAGGATTGGTATGTAATTTTTTCCCCTGAAGCCCGCCCTTTAACTTGGCAAACCCAAACAATGGTTTCTCCAGCCGGTGTGGTTTAGAACCCTCATACACCAATAAAGTGTCACTTAGACTTAGAATCATAGAATCCTAGAGTTGGAAGAGACCTCGTGGGCCATCCAGTCCAACCCCCTGCCAAGAAGTAGGAAAATCACATTCAAAGCATCCCCAGCAGATGGCCATCCAGCCTCTGTTTAAAAGCCTCCAAAGAAGGATCCTCCACAACACTCTGGGGCAGAGAGTTCCGCTGTTGAACAGCTCTCACAGTCAGGGAGTTCTTCCTAATGTTCAGGTGGAATCTCCTTTCTTTCTTGTAGTTTGAAGCCTTTGTTCCGCGTTCTAATCTCCAGGGCAGCAGAAAACAGGCTTACTCCCTCCTGCCTATGACTTCCTCTCACATATTTATACATGGCTATCATGTCTCCTCTCAGCCTTCTCTTCTTTAGGCTAAACATGCCCAGCTCTTTAAGCTGCTCCTCATAGGGTTTGTTCTCCAGACCCTTGATCATTTTGGTCGCCCTCCTCTGGACACATTCCAGCTTGTCAATATCTCCCTTCAATTGGGGTGGCATGAATTGGACACAGTGAGATTCCAGATGTGGCCTAACCAAGGCAGAATAGAGGGGTAGCATGACTTCCCTAGATCTAGACACTATACTCCTATTGATGCAGGTCAAAATCCCGTTGGCTTTTTTTGCCGCCACATCACATTGTTGGCTCATGTTTACTTTCCTGTCCACAAGGACTCCAAGATCTTTTTCACATGTATTGTTCTTGAGCCCGGCATCCCCAATTCTATATATTTGCATTTCATTTTTTGTGCCTAAGTGGAGTATCTCGCATTTGTCACTGTTGAACATCATTTTGTAAGTTTTGGCCCATCTCTCTAATCTGTTATCATTTTGAATTTTGCTCCTGTCTTGTGGAGTATTGGCTATCCCTCCCAATTTGGTGTTGTCTACAAAATAAATGATCATGCCTTCTAACCCTTCATCTAAGTCAGTGTTTCCCAGCCTTTTTCGAGCCGAGGCACATTTTTTACATTTACAAAATCCTGGGGCACACCACCAACCAAAATGACACAAAATGTTTTATGGCGTTTCGGCACCTCTTTTTCACAACAGGCTGCATATGCAGGGGACAAAGAGTAGGCAAAATAATAATAATATAGTGAAACTAGCAATATGCACAATTACAAAAGTTTTATAAAGTTAATGTATCAATATAGTGAATTTGAAAAACGGAGTACAGTTTGGCACCTACATGATGTTGGCACCTCCATGGGAGAAAAAGGAAAAATCTTCCCTTACCGTGTTGGATTAGGCTCTGTACTTGATAATTTGCAATATATAGAAGTTCAATATATAGGAGTTGTCCACAAACAGAGGGCAGCATGCGAAAGGAGAGGAGCGCAAGTGGGCACTTCCAAAGGTTATCCACAACAAGTGGGCGGCTCCAAAATTTTGGAGCCGCCCATTGGGCATCATTTTGGAGCCGCGGTTCCAAAATGACGAGGCGTCATTTTGAGCCGCCTCCTCCCTTTGCATGCTGCGTAACGCTTTTCCCTCGCCGCAGGGGGCGTCTGCGGACAGAGCCTAATACCAATGTGGTAAGGGAAGATTTTTTCTCCCATGGAGGAGGACAAAATAATAGCAGCGGCAAAAGGAGGGGGGAAGGAAGGGAGGCAAAAAGTTTTTCTGGAGGCACAGCTGGAGCTCTGCAAAGGCACAGGAGTGTGCCTAGGCACACTGGTTGAAAAAGACTGATCTAAGTCATTAATAAAGATGTTGAACAGGACCGGGCCCAGGACAAAACCCTGCAGTCCTGGGCCAGGTCCTGTTCAACATCTTTATTAATGACTTAGATGAAGTAAATCACCCTACAATCCCCATGTGCATTGATTGTGAATCACCCTACAATCCCCATGTGCATTGTGGAGAAGGCTGAAATTGTCTAGAAACCAAAATTTCAGCGATTTGGAAAAGGAGGCAACAAAAGAGGTGGCCATTAAACCAAAATGCCTTTGAATTGTCATAGCAGTTGCCATTCCTGTATGATAGACATTGAGTGACTACAGGAGCTGCCTGCTCAAACAGTAAGGAAATGCTAACTGCCCTGAAGTGTAGTCGTGCACTGTGTCAAAATCAATGCCATCTTTTGTTATTGACAGGAATGCCCAGAACTTCTAGGTATTGAAGGCTCTTGTTATATCTCGGCAGAAGATGTGACTAGTAGCCACCTGCCTACACTGAAGGCCCATGTACCATATTTATTCAAATATAATGTGCCATCGAATGCAATGCACACCTCAGTTTTGAAGGTGCACAATAACCAAAAAAAAGGGGATTTGTACTTGAATGTAATGTGCCCAATGTCACACGTATAGCATATCAGGGAGGCAGTCAGCATGAATGAGGCCATTTGGAAAGCCATGCTACTCCATCAGGCTGAAACAGGAGAACTTGCAAAATTACACTCAAAATTCCCAACTGACCTCATGTATGAGGCCTTCAAAACCTTCCCATCAGTTTTGAAGGCCTTGCGCATGAGGTTGGTTGGGAGCCACACCAGACTGAGCCTTGGGGGTGGATGAGAGACCCCAAGGGTTGCCCAGGACCCAGGATCTGTGGCTAAGTGACAGGAAAGACTACGTTGCCAGTTTGGTGTTCCTCCTTATTTTCTGGGCATCACAAAGCCCCGAGGCCTCTGGGGATCCAGTTCCCCCAAGTCTTTCCAAGCAGGTGGATTCATGAGCACCATTGAATCTACTGCACACCTCGAATTTGGCAATATAATTTTGCTTTAAAAAGCTGAATATTCGATTTGAGAAAATGTGGTATTATTATTTATGTGCTCATCTGTGTCATTCATCCTCACAACGTTTACTATTTTGAAAAGATCAAAACAAAAAAAGCAGATCTAGATCAATCTCCCTATCTACAGAATGACAGGCAGACACTCTACTGCTAGGCAACTTCAACTTGTGACAAGATCTCTCCATCTATTAGTGGAATAATGTTCAAAGTTAAACATTAAATAATATCTGTAAGGCATTCAGCAAAAATATCAAACATGGTTCTAAGGGTGTCTTATAGAGAACCAAACCTCAAATTCTGAGCGAAATCGATGACCACCTCTACGTAGCCTCTAGGCATGTTTTAGAATCCTAAAATGGCGATTCTTATATCAAATGGGGATTTTTTTTTTTATTAGTATATCAAAGACTTACAAAAAAATTCCCAAAAAATTCGGAAATGTAACTTAAGTACTAACGAAATTCGTTAGTAATTCGTATGCCAGAGCATGCGCATTCCAGATGGTTTTGGCCTACAACTCCCAGAAATCCTAACAGCTGGTAAATTGGCTGGGATTTCTGGGAGTTGTAGGCCAAAAACTTGAATAATCCACACTGAATTCTAGATGGGACTCTCCAAATAGGAAGGAGGGAGGGAAGGAGGAAGGGAGGGAGGGGTTTTCTATTCTTGGAAGCAGCAAAAGAAAAGGAGGAGGAGCCCCTCGCTCGCTGCCTCTCTCTCACCCGATCCTGAGGGAGCGAGGGCCCAAGTTTGCCCAGGCTGAGAGGAAAAGGAAGAGGCCTGAGGCTGTGAGGAATGGTGGGAGTTGAAGTCCAAAACACGTACCTGGAGGGCTGAAGCTGGCCCCTGCGATGGGGCATGGCAGAGCAACGGGGAAGAGAAGCATCTGAGAGAGCGCAGGGAGAGGAGGAGAAGTGTGTGTGTGTGTGTGTGTGTGTGTGAAGCAGGCCCCTGCGATGGGGCATGGCAGCAGAGCAACGGGGAAGAGAAGGAGGGGGGGGAAGCCTGGAGGACTACACTTTCCAGAATGCATTGCCTAGCCTACCTAGCAGCAGCGTCACTTCCAGTTCCTCATAGAAATGCGGAAAAAGAAGAAGCTGAATGAAGGCGGGAAGGAAATGAGGGGGAGAAGACAGGGAGAAGTGAGTAGTACAATAATTAATTAATACTTAAGAATTTCTTACGATCCTAACGCAAATTGTTGGCCTCAAGAACCGTAAAAGGAAGTCTACTTCCGGGATCGCGGCAGCGATACGTAAAACCTCAAAAGTCCCATTACATACGAATCTCTTACGAATCCTTTTAATTTCCGTTTCATTTTTCTCATGCCTAGTAGCCTCCTCTCTTTTTCCATAAGAGTAGCATTTGTTAGCTCAACAAAAGACACTGATGTAATGAGGGTACTTTAGAGGGGGCAATACTAGCGAGGATGCACTACATGAGCAGAAGTGTTTTTCAAGTTTGCAATCAAATCTAATGTACACCCTAATCTTCGCAAGTAATTTGACCAAAACAAGTGTGCATTACATTTAAGTACGTACAGCACTGAGTAAGGTACATTCTCTTGAACATGTGAATAAGTGACTGGCATGGGAGGAGTACCTGAAACTCACAATGATGGTCTCTCATCAGGGCAAAGGTGCTTGCTTACATATGGTGGTGATGATGAGAGGAGGTAGAACAAATCAAAGCTGGAATGGCAGCTATACAAAAAGTTGGTTTTATGACTAGGATTCTTTTCATTTGACTTCATGGAGCTATTGGGCCATCTGGCTGTGAAAGAGTCCATGACTTACAGCCTTTGTAGTGCCATATGGAGAAGCAGTCTATCTCCTGGCTGCACAATGTGTACTATGGTTTGCAAACCCTCTTTCTAACTACCTAAAACAGCAACAATAGATCTATTTCCCACAGAATATGGCACAAAGAGTTTTATTTTTCATGTACAGTAAATCCCTGAGTTATAAATATACGACTTACAATGACTCATAGTTAAGAACGGGGGCGAGACAACAGGAAGTGAGAGAAATCCATCCCTCGGAAGGAAAATTAACTCCTGAAAGAGTTATTATCATGGGGGAAAGGTGTCTCCACCAAAGCTTTATCACCAGTCCTTGTTTCCACAACAAGCCAATTTTTTCAAAATCCAATTTTCATAAGGACAGAAAGTGAGGTTAAATCTTCTGGACATAGGCACAGACAGCAAAACAATCACCCTTCCCTATGCTACTCAAAGCTTATCTACATGGGTTATCTGGAAAGTAAGGTTACAAGCTCTCACAGGGAATTTTCTCAGGGGAAGTTGGTATCACTGCCATGTAGCGGGAAACCAGTGGAAGCAGATGAGCAGTGCCAGTTGTCAGTAGTCAGTAGGCCTGGCATTGTGGTGAAGGTTAAGAGATGAGCGTCCTCACTCCATTTCCCTCCAAGCGCGAAGTGTGCGCTATAATACACTACCTAAATGCTAAGGGCATGAACGCCGCTGTGATTCATCACAAAATCGTTTCAGTTTATGGGGAGGACGTAATGTCAAGACAACATGTGACAAAATGGGTACGGAATATTTTGTGAGACCATGAAGAAACTTTGCAGAGCCATCCAAAACAAATGTTGTGGGATGCTGAAGGCAGGAGTCTGTCCCCTTCATGACAATGTGCGTCCACACACTGCTCATGCAACACAAGAGTTGTTGACCTCATTTGGTTGGGACGTTTTAATCCACCCCTCCTCTCACAGCCCTGATCTCACACCCAGTGACTATCATCTGCTCACTAAACGGAAGGAACACCTTGGTGGAAAACACTTTTCCAACAATGAGGAGGTGAAAATCAAACTGAGGAATTAGCTGAAAAAGGCGGAGGGAAACTTCTATGACACAGGCATCAAAATCTGGTCACATGGATGACAAAATGTATTGAACTGAATGATGATTAGGTGGAAAAATAATGTAACACCTATGCTACAATCCATGTAAGTTTTATTAAAATATATTCATTCTTTGTATTAAAAAAAATCTTGTAACTTTACTTCCCGGATAACCCTCGTATCTATTTATCCATCCATCCATCCATCCATCATTCCACTTACCGACTTATATACACATTCAACTTAAGAACAAACCTACAGGACCTATCTTGGTCATAACTTGGGGACTTCAAAATCTGCGTTGCTTTATGATGCTGCCCTTCAGATGCAGCGCAAGCACCCATGGCTAAGACTAGTTGGGAGGGGAAAGGGAGAGCAGGCTCCTTTGATCACAATATGCGACTACTCGACCTACAACTCCATGCCTCATGGCTATCCAGACCAACCTCTGTATTTCTATTTTATTTAAAAAATCCTCAATAAAAATTTAAATTAAAAAAAGACCAACCTCTGAAATCAAGATACTATAGGACTCCCTGGTTTTATATCATATTTCTGAATCCCTTTGTTGCTATTTAAGTGCAACTTTGATTGGTGAGTGATTGGTGAGTGATATGTGACCATATGTTTAGCAAGTAAAGCTTTTCCTGTTATTATTTGATTAAGCATGTGTCCAACTATTTTTCAAAGTGAAAGATAGGACAAGATGGTGCGACCCTTCATTGCACATACTAAAGGCAACTGTAATGACAACGGAATCTTACTTCACCATTTGCATTGGACCTTCTGCCATGCCTGGGGCAGAATGATTGGATAGGGCAGCATTTTTCAACCGGGGTGTGTGTGTGTGTGGGGGGGGGGGGTCAGAGGAGTTGCCAAAGACTATAAGAATACACAGTATTTTCTGTTGGTCATGGGGGTTGCGTGTGGGAAGTTTGGCCCAATTCTATTGTTGGTGGGGTCCAGAATGCGCTTTGATTGCAGGTGAACTATTAATCCCAGACAGTGGATCCACTGGGTATGTATAGGAGAACCCCAGAATCAGGTTTATGTCGCTGACTACAAAAGTGGGCTACTGGTGGATTACTCCATATAAAATCAAGGCTGCTTGATGCGAGCAGCACAGTTTAACAACACATCCTCACCAAGAGAAACAAATAATGAAGAAAATAGGACAGAATATGGATAGGTCTGTAAAAATTAGAATATTTTTAAAAATCTGATGAAACTACCAGCCCACAACTTCTTGTGAAATCAAGTTCTCTGTTTTGCCTTTGAGAAATTATTTTTTAAAGCCAGATATTGATTTCTGCACTGTGGTTTCCGCTGACTCCCTCTGCCATGTTCTCATGGGGGTACAGCTTTCCTCCAAATTTGGATGCTTCCCCACAGTGTTGAAGCACAGATAACAGATGATCAGACCACATTCTAAAAATGAGGTTTAAAGCTTAATCTGCTAATGTCTATTATCTGAATTTGAGGTGAACCATGCCAAGATTGCCACTCTTATTATTGCACCAATCAGTTCTCAAAGCACTTGAGGAAACCTGCTTGCTGCAACTGTGGGGACTTACCTTTTACTAATCCGTGCATAGCCCCTGGTCATCCATGAGAACCTTTCTCAGTAGGCACTAGGAACACTGATGCACCAAGAATGGATGACGTGTCCTATGTTCCTTACATGTCTCTGTGGCTGTTGGATATAGCAACCTTCTCCAAGCCTCCACTAGTTACTTGTTATGTATATAATTGCGTACTGTATTGTATATGTGTATATTGGTTTGCAATTTTATCTTAACTCGTTGTTGTGGGAGGGGCTGCAGACCATGTGATCAGAACTGGGATTGTTCAGGACTCAGACTCCATTTTAGAACAGTTTGCTTTCAGGCGCCAGCAGGAACAAATGTATGCTTCAGACTTTAATAGGAACAGTATGATGTGATTTATTTTTATTATGCTTACTATGTTTTAATTTTTAACTTATGTTTGAACTGATGTTGTATGTTTTAAGGCACCATGGAGGTGCAATTGTAAGCCGCCTTGAGTCTCCCTCGTGGTAAAGAAAGGCGGGATATAAATAAGGTAAATAAATAAACAAACACTATGCTTAAAAACTCCATTGGATTTTCAGACTAGACAGAGACTCTATTAGACTCTTAGAACAGATAAGTGCTTTGGGCTATGGACTATTGATTATAAGATGCCCTGTGTCACCTACACAGATCAACTACTTCAAATCTATTTGTAACTGGAATGCAATTTTCCTGCTTCTTGGTAGCGGGTTGGACTGGATGGCCCACAAGGTCTCTTCCAATTCTACGATTCTTTGATTTTATAATACTATTGTGCAACTCCATCAGTTCAACATTTCATGAGACTGGGGCTTTACAATTCATTACTTCCATAAGTTCACAAGCACCGTCCCTTTCAACACTGAAAAGATTTATTAAAAAGGAAAGATGCATTTTGCAATCAGGAGCCTTCCCCTGGTTTGTCTCGTCTGAAAGAGAGAGGGGAGTTTCTCACTGACAAGCCAGATCAGGCTGCAGTTTGCCGAAGTTCGCTTCTAACACATTTATTAAAATACTTAACCAAAAGGGGTCATTCCTATAAGTGCTTTGTCATTTCCTTTTTAAAAGGAAGCAACTGGGGCAAAAGAGGACAGTGATAGCTTTGCAGGGGAGATCAAACCCAGAGGGTTGGTTTCCAGAAATAAAAGGACATTGACTAATACTATGGCCACAAAGAAGTGAAGTAATTCAAAGTGATGCCCTCAACATGCCCACAACAACACGCCACAGCCTTCAAACACACTGCCAAAGTACTTTTGGGTAACTACATCACTTGAAAACACTTTGAACCTAAATTTACAGTACTTTCAGTTGCCTGAAAAGAGAAGTTTCTTTCTTTCTTTTTTTTAAAGAGTCCTTCAACAAGAGTGTTGCTGATCTGGAGTAGCCCACTGCGGCTGAATATCAAGGTTAACTGCCCTGTTGGGATCCAACATAAGAGGAAACAAAGCACAACCAATGTACTATTTTGCCAGCAGTCTTGGCAGGCTTGGCATGGAGATTATTACGCTGTATGTATCTTAAACTCAGCTGAAGCAGCAGCTGTTGGCTCAGGTCTACATCTATATTTTGGCCATCTCTCTTCCACTACAACTTTCAGATGTGACAAAAGAAAGGAAGCGAAAGAGAGAAATGGTCCTCTCTAGAGTGTTTCTTCCTTTTTGAGGGGAGGAGGGGTGCGGAAGCAGTGCAGCTGAGACACCACAGTTTTTGGACGAGTTTCAAGTGAAGTCATGCTTGTTCTAAGGGGATTTCCTGCAGCAACCTTTGGTTGACCTTCCCCACCTCAAAGGACTATTTATTGGGTTTTCTCTGCACCCTTCCGCTGGTGTTGACGGGCAGAAAGGCATGTCTGGGGGAAAGGTGGGGAGATGTCTCCATTTTTCCTTTGTTTGGTTGACAAATTGGTTTTTATAAGGTGGCGAGGGAGGCCACCTTCAAAGGGAGCCCAATAGCCTGATCTGAAGCAGCTGTGATGGCATCGAGAACAACAGCTGGCACCAGAATGACAAGGATTACATCTCCAATGAGAGTCCCTCCCCTTTGTCACTTCTGATTACTTTCAGCCAGGCCCTGCTTTATCAAAGCTTATAAAGCACTTTACAAAAGCTTAGGAAAACAATAAATAACAGAAAAGACATATTTAAACACTCAGCAACATTAAAACGATCAAGAATTATATACGCACACACACACACACACACACACACACGTGTGTGTGTCAGGAGCGACTTGAGAAACTGCAAGTCGCTTCTGGCATGAGAGAACTGGCTGTCTGCAAGGACCTGACCTATTCAACTTGTATGCAGAACACATGCAACATACAGGGCATCATGAATCCAAGGCTGGAGTTAAAATTGCTGGATGAACATTAACAGCCTCAGATATGCAGATGATACCATTTTGATGGCTGAAAGTGAAGAGTTGCTGAGGGGCTTTCTAACCAAGGTGAAAGAAGAAAGTGCAAAAGCTGAGTTGCAGTTAAACATTTTTTTAAAAACCAAGATGATAGCAACCAGACTAATTGATAACTGGCAAATAGAGGAAGAAAACGTGGAGGCAGTGACAGACTTTGTATTTCTAGGTGAAAAGATGACTGCAGACGCAGACTGCAGCCAGGAAATCAGAAGATGTTTACTGCTTGGGAGGAGAGCAATGACCAATCTCGATAAAATAGTGAAGAGTAGAGACATCACATTGGCAATGAAGAGGGGAAGATCTAGGCCAAGGTGGATGGATGTTATCCTTGAAGTGACTGGCTTGAATTTGAAGGAGCTGGGGGTGGCCACGGCCAACAGGAAGCTCTGGTGTGGGCTGATCTATAAGGTCATGAAGAGTTGGAAGCGACTGAACAAATAAACAACAATAGCAAAGGATGTTGCCCAGGGGATGCCCAGATGTTTGATGTGTCACCATCCTTGTGGGAGACTTCTCTCATGCTCCTGCATGGGGAGCTGGAGCCGACAAGAGGAAGCTCATCCACGCTATCCCTGGATTCAAACCTCTGACCTGTCGGTCATCAGTCCTGCCAGCCCAAGGGTTTAACCCTGTGGTACCCAAAGTGGCCGGTACCGCCCCCTAGTGGGCGGTGAGGCGATCCAAGGGGGCGGTGGGAGGCTCAGGAGAATTTGGGAGGCAGTGGTGGGACTCCAACTCACAAGCGTGCAAGTGTGCACCTGCCATTTGGAAACCCCGTGCAGGCGCTGCCTGGAAACCGTAGTGCGCGCCCCCTTCCGCTCCTCAACTCCGCTCACGGCGCAGTGCTGTATCACCTCTTCCAATCCAATGGGTCCCTTGAAAGGAAGGGGCAATACGGGACTGCACCGCGGACGGAGTTGAGGAGAGGAGGGGGGCGCTGTGGTTTCCTGGCAACGCCTGCCCAGGGATTCCAACTGGCAGGCTGAGACAGTCGCGCGCTTGCGAGTGTGTGCCTGCCAGTTGGTCCAGCGGAGAAGGAAAGCCTCCGCATCTGCAAACGCCCCCTGAGTCGCTGTGGAGTTTGCAGGCGCCTCCTGGGAGATGGCTGTGGCACGAAGGAAAATGCAAGCAGCTTCCAATTTCCAAGGTCCAGTATTCTCTATTGCTCAAGTGTAGTTCAATTCCATTGCTGTTGGGAGTTCAGAATGCTCTTTGATTGTAAGTGAACTATAAATCCCAGCAGCTGCAACTCCCAAATGACAAAATCAATCCCCCCCAACCCCACCAGTATTCAAATTTGGGCATATTGAGTATTTGTGCCAAATTTGGTCCAGATCCAGGGTTGTTTGGGTTCAGAGTGCTCTCCAAATGTAGGTGAACTACATCTCCCATAAATCACTGTCAATTCCTCCCAAACCCCTCCAGTATTTTCTGTTGGTCATGGGGGTTTTGTGTGCCAAGTTTGGTCCAGGTCTGTCATTCATGGGGTCTCGGCTGTGGAAGTCAGAGCTGAATTAGTCGAAGGTACTGCAAATCCCATCATCCGTTGTCCATACTCCCCCAAACATATTGTTTTTGTGATTAATCACTATGCTTTAATTATGTTCAATTTGTAACAATGAAAATACATCCTGCATATTAGATATTTGCATTACAATTTATAAGAGTAGCAAAATTATTTATGAAGTAGCAACGAAAATATGGATGGGGTCACCACAATATGAAGAACCTTATTTAGGGCTCACAGCATTAGAAAGGTTGAGAACTACTGCATTAATACATATATCTTTCTATTTAATTGCGATTACATTTTTTTAAAAAATTAATTTCTAGGGGGGCAGTGAGTAATTTTTTTCCTGGAAAGGGGGCGGTAGGCCAAAAAAGTTTGGGAACCACTGGTTTAACCCATTTTGCCACAAGACATTAAGACATTAGAAATTTCTCATTAAATTATTTCTGCGGTACAAATGTGTTCACTGTTCAGCACTTATTTGATGACTAGCCTAAGACATTCCCCAAGTGGGTCTATGGCCGAACCAGGAAGCCCCAAATCCAGCAGAGAGTCCCAGTAT
>JARBWK010000011.1:77841219-77876807 GCA_030556195.1 Anolis apletophallus
CCGTTTCTCCCTTTGTGTCTTTTCCCGCCTTGCTAGCTAGCTAGGATAGGCTCGTTCAAATTCTGGCGCGCTTCTCCTATTGGCCAAAGCGCCGGTCTCCTCCTGGCTCAGCTGACTGACAGCCAGGCCAATCAGCTGAAGCTACTCGTGAAGGGGAAGGCGCCCGATTCAAATGTAAATGACTGCTTTTGACTGCTTTTCTATATATTGGACTGCTTTACCATTAAAGACTATGTTTTTGCCTTTGGATTCCTGGCGTGGCATTACATCCTATTCAGCTGAATTAGATCCTTCTCTCGGTAGTGGCGTTCTTCCGTTTGGGTGAGCATTGATCTGGGTTCTTTGGGATTTGTAGTTCTGGGAAGATCATCCAGATTTTGGGCCTCGATCCTCGCTTTTAGGGGCGGCCTGGGCTCTGTCCCCTTAAGGGAAGGCCCCCAAAACGTGGTTCGGTAATAGGTCCATAGGAGCGGAAATGGGGCTCATGGAGCCTCCAGACCCTACATAGCTACAATTACTGGAGCCCAACAAAGCCAAAGGGAGAAGGGCAGAGGCCCTCATTGTTTGGTTCTAAGAAACCAAATGGCTGCCACTTGCAGGCCAGATTTGTAGCACAAGGAACCAGCTGCCAACTGGAAGCACCAAATCCTTTTTTCACTGGAATCAGAGCAGAAGTACTGCCAGGAAGAAGCAGGAAGGAGGGATATCTCCTAATTGCCTCCCCTTTCCTGGATGCTTACCAGCTGCATGGCCAGGCAATTCCCAAATGCTTTGCATTCTGTAACTAATCTTTGGTTTATACATGTGTCTGTCTTCTAGGGAATTTGCTTCCTTGTCAATCCTCTTCCAAAGATGTCTCTGTGGAAGGACGAGCCACAAAGGACCATACACCATGCTTAGATTTTCCCCCTCTAACATTACTCCTAATGAATTAAAAGGTTTCCCGCAACTGATTCCAGCAGTGGTAAACTGCAACCTGCTTCTCAGTAGATAGCCATAGGATAACCGTCTGGTGTTGGACCAAGCCTGAGCTTGAAGACCATGAGCTCCAAAGGACACTGTCCTATCTTAGTAATACATTTGTTCAAATAGAGTACTTTACCACCATTAGGTACAGAACACGATATCCTCGTTCGAATCCAACATAATGGAAGAAAGTGGGTCTATTGGTTGTCTTTCCCCTTTTATCAGCAATGGGGCCTTGTGGAGAGCAGGAAATGGGTGAGTGGCCTCCAGAAAAATAAATGTACAGTCGAATAAAGGGAGATGACATATCTAAAAGCAGACTAAATCATACAATTAAATGCTAAGAGCATGTTAATAAGCATCCTCTAAATGGAAGTACAGCGAATTAAGAGGGAGAAGGATAAAATTATAGAAATGGCCTCAGTTAAATTGGAACAGTCAGAGTACATGAAGAGCTTATTAGTACAACGTGGGGTACTTATAACATCACCAATTTGACAACAAAAGGAAGGAGAGAGCAAAAGTGAAATTTACTCTTTGAAAAACAGATACATCTACTTTTCTTTCTCCATGACCCCTTCATCCTATTGGTTTGAATAGAGGCTGGGGGGAGTAAATCAAGCATTTTGTCGAGATACTTTCAAGTTTGTTCACATTGCATGCAAGTTCTGGGAATCATAGAATCATTGAGTTGGAAGAGACCTTGTGAGCCATCCAGTTCAACCCCATTCTGCCAAGAAGCAGGAAAATCACATTCAAAGCACCCCCGACACATGGCCATCCAGCTTCTGTTTAAAAGCCTCCAAAGAAGGAGCCTCTACCACACTCCAGGGCAGAGGGTTCCACTGCTGAACAGATTCTTCCTCATGTTCAGGTGGAATATCCTTTCTTTCCTGTAGTTTGAAGCCATTGTTCCGCAGCCTGGTCTCCAGGGCAGCAGAAAACAAACTTGCTCCCTCCTCCCCATGACTTCCCCTTACATCTTTTATGCATGACCCTCATCATGTCTCCTCTCAGCCTCCTCTTCTGCAGGCTAAACGTGCCCAGCTCTTGAAGCCGCTCCTCATAGGGTTTGTTCTCTAGACCCTTGATCCTTTTAGACGCCCTCCTCTGGACACATTCCTTTCCATTGTGGTGCCCAGAATTGAACACAGTATTCCAGTTTGGTCTGGCCAAGGCAGAATAAAGGGGTAGCATGACTTCCCTGGATTGAGACACTAGATTCCTTTTTATGCAAGGTTTGAGTATCCCTAATAGAGGTCTTCTTATCTCCGCCTTCTCTTACACAGACTCACACAAACACACACAATGACGGTCAAACCATCTGGAAAAATACAGACTTTACTAGCAGCTCCAGTAAAAAAGTATTTTAATCCCTCCCAAACACCACTGAGCAGCTAAGAAACAGGAGGGAGTGTTTCTAGCTATATCCGTTATACTTTGTGGAATGGAAAAGTTTCCTGTCCTCTTTTCCTCGAATTTAGAAAAGGAGGATTCTGCAATCCCCAAAGGAGGCCAAATGGTATCTGTAGAGCTTGTGATTTGGCCAAACAAAACCCTGGAGCAGAACTGTCCAAACTGTGTCTCAAGACACTTTGATATCGGAGGTGACTCTCCTCCCCCCCCCCCCGCTTTTTTTCCTTAGGCTCTGTAGAAGATAGTTTAAAACCAAGGGATTCATAGTTTTCCCAAGGAAATGATCCTATAATCCCCTATCTGTCCCCCACATGGGAACCTAAGGCTCTTCCCATGGCCCCATGGTCCCACATGACAATGCCTCTGTAACCCACACTTTATGAATACACCTAGTTATTTTCCTTTTGCATTACTCTTATGGACTTTTGCTCAGTCCCAAAGACTTTTTTTCTTTCTGTCTAGGACCCCTTTCTTCTGGGGTATCTTTTATGAATCTAATAAACTGTGTATCTTTCTGGTGGGTAGGCAGGAGTGATCAGGATGGTATATTTCCCCCCATAAACCCCAATGTATCTCCCCTCATATTTTCCCCATGTATGTAATTTTAAAAATATGAAAGTGCCACTGTTTACCTTTAGCCAGCTACCTTAGGTGAGGCTTGCCAGCTGCAAGCTTGTGATTCAATCACCTCTCCATTAGCCTCATTTGCATGAAAATAGCAGGAGCCAGCTCTTTCCAAAAGGGTCTTTCCCCCTTGGGCCAAAATTGGTTTCTGCTAATCAATAGACAAAGGCCTCTGAGTTTTCCTCTACCTTTGTGCCATTGATTAATATGCAAAACTATTTCTATATTTCATAAACGGCCACCTCTATCAGCCTCAGAAACTGGTACATGGCTACAGCTTCTTCATTTTTTACCATCCAAAGAACTGAGACCCTGCAGCAATATATTAATCTGTGTCTATCAAACAGAGAAAAAAACAGATGAGGATATTTGATCATCAACCAAATGACAATAGAATTGCTCAGCCTGAGAACAAGAGGGTTCTTGCTGAACACTTGGCCACTTGATCTACAGATTTAATCCCATCATAATGTTTTTCTGCCTTCATTGTTCTACTCATCACTCACCTCTTTGGCCCCATTGGCTGGAAATCGAAAGAAGATGCAGCCAGCCAGCCAATCAATACAAAGCTGGTCTGGGGGTGGGAAGTGGGAAATTTGAATCTGTAACCTTATATTTTGAATGTAACTTGATGACTGCTTTGCGACAAGGATATTGCGGTTGTCGTCCTCCTCAGCTGATGAGAATAAAAGCTTCAGTGGCATCTTCTTCCAGACTTCTTTGATGAGATCATTTGGGAAAGGGATTTTTAATTTCTTTTAAAAACTCAGTAGATAGCTGAAATCCTCGCTTTAGGGGTACTTCTGAACCTCTGTCCCTTCTGGGCCAGGCTATTCCCAAATTGTTTGCTAACAACTTTAACACAGTGTTTCTCAACCTGGAGGTCGGGACCCCTGGATGGGTTGCAAGGGGGGTGTCAGAGGGGTCGCCAAAGACCATCAGAAAACACAGTATTTTCTGTTGGTCATGGGGGTTCTGTGTGGGAAGTTTGGTCCAATTCTATAGTTGGTGGAGTTCAGAATGCTCTTTGATTGTAGGTGAACTATAAATCTCACCAACTCCCAAATGACAAAATCAGTAACCCCACCCACCCAAACCCACCTGTATTCAAATTTGGGCATATGGGATATTTGTGCCAAATGTGGTCCAGTGAATGAAAATATATCCTGCATATCAGATATTTACATTACGATTCATGACAGTAGCTAAATTACAGTTATGAAGTAGCAACTAAAATAATGTTATGGTTGGGGGTCACCACAACATGAGGAACTGTATTAAGGGGTCGCTGCATTAGGAAGGTTGAGAAACACTTCTAACATGTGTCGCATAAGTGTAATGAGAAATGACAAAAATCTTGGAAAATGATGTTATTATCCTACAAATCATATATTTAAATAAATAAATTAACTAAAAGTTTTCATGAAATATATTATTATTACAATGTATGTATGTGTTCATATCTCTCATAATGGGTTGGGATTAACCTCTGGTTTGCTAATAAAACAATCACTGTATCCTGATGCATGTCTAAAAAGTGTGTCATCAACATGAAATGTTTGGAAAGCTCTGTACTAGAGCACTGGGCTTACTGCTCCCTCGTTCCCCTTCTGAAAGTTTACAATCATAAAATCTCCCCGCTGCTTCTTTATGGTTCTGAAATCTGGGGTGCAAATGATACTCCCCTCCTGGATAAGGCCCAAGCTCAACATCTGAAGTGGTTTTTAGGGGTCGATAGAAGCTCCCCAGCAGCGGCAGTTAGGGCGGAGTTGGGAATGTTCTCTATTAGCACACAATCTAAGATCAGAGCCTTTAACTACTGGCTCAAGGTCATGGAGATGGAGGCGTCTCGCCTCCCAAAATTATGTTTGCTGGAACAATCTAGCAGTTCTTATAAATCGGGGGCTGACCATTTGTTTGATTACATCAGAAGGTGTGGCATTCAGGTAATATTCCCAGTCCACCTATCTGGTCAAGAGCTAAGTAAGCACTTCAAAGAAGTGCGTCAACAAATTAATGACATTGCGGCCCAAACCGATATAGACTCTTTGGGTTCTACTGTTTCCCTGAGATGGTTGAGTGGTTTTAAGAAATCCTTCCAACTAACCACTTACTTACAGCAAGGAAGGTTACACCACCTAAGGAAAATTTTCACTAGAGCCAGGTTTGAGCAATTAGATTCAATGGTGAGATATGGGAGGTTCAAGAAAATTCCCTATGAAGAGCGTATCTGTATTTGTGGTGCCCCTGAGATCGAAGATCTAATTTATCTTCTGCTTTATTGTAAAATCTATCAAAGAGAGAGAAAACAACTGCTAGAGATATTTCTCGTGGGAAAAAATCATTGGGACCCTCTAGCAAAAGTCTCACTTCTGCTGGCCTGCTCCAACAAGCTGATAACAGATGCTACTGCTCGTTTTCTCTGTAAAGCCATTAAACTAAGATCTGATTACATAGATGCAATTGGAATAAATTGTGTTGGAGATGAGGACCTGTGAATTGTTACCACCTCCCTTAGAATCCCTCCTGCTGGGCAAAACAGGGGTTTAATTGATGTAATGGTCTAGAATTCTCCTCAGATTGTTTTTAGAATCATTGCAATGTGTCTGTGTTCTGTGTGTATTTGATATGGCTTCTGGCTAATCAATAAAATTGTTGTTGTTGCTACTGAAAGTAGAGCTCCATAGACCAGTGTTGGTCCCTGAGCCAGTTATGAGGAATGACTGAAACAAAGATAACCAATGGGCCCAAATATTAGACCAATTCTTGACTAACTTGCTGACCTTTAGCTAGTTGCTTACATTAAGCCTAGGCTACCTCACAGAGTTGTTATGAAGCCAAATTATAAGTGCGCAGAGGGAAGAATCATGACTTTTGAGCCCAGAGAATATTATTGATGTCATTAATAAAGATACAAGCCACAGGCATAGTCTTGAAAGTTGTGCCTATTCTTGTGGAACAGAAAATGCATAGCCTATATCTTTCTTTTAACTGGATGAATAGGCTCCCTGAAACCTTAATGACTAGAGATTTAAATGTATAAATTGTACAAAATGATAACACCATATTATCAAGAATCTCCCCTTAAATTGGAAGCAGCTCATTCTATACCTGATGCAGGCTTAGGTCTCTTAAAAATGACCAAAACGTTTAGTCTGGTGACATTGAATGTGCTGAAGGGGATCAAGTTTAGGAAATTCTGTATCAAGCTCAGGAGCATCAACAACTGAATATATTACAGTATGTTATAACCTCTTGTCCTCTCCATTGGGGCCCCCTTGTTGTGGGGGAGAGGCTTGCGTACCCTAATGAAGTTGTGAGCTATGCTGGCGGTGGCATAATAGCCACTAGTAGGGCCTCCCATGCCAGACAGGTCACAACTGAAGGGTCTGACAAAGAGCGTCAATGGGCAGGATGGGCCCTCTAGCCTTTTGGCAACCATCTTAGGAGAAGGAAAACTCTAATTTCAAAACCCGGGCAGATGGTGCTCGTCTAACCCTGTAAGGTCAACCATCTAGAGAAGGAAACTCAAATCAAACCTACGACCTGAGGACCTCGCTGCCACCGTCCCAGCTTGCTAGGCCCCGGCAGATGAACCTTTGGTTTAAAGGGTGAGGCCAGTTCTGTGCACGCTGCGCTCCACCAGAAAAATCCATTGCACAGGCTCGAAGGACACATCCAACCTTAGTCATCAACACGCATGTAAAAAGCGTGGGATGAGTCCTTCCTAAGAAACTTCATTCACGAAGTAATGCCAAAGAGATAACCTCTTGAACAGAGGTTCCACATGGGGATCACTTTCCCTTGAGCCTATCATTCAATGTAGAAAATGACATAACTCCCAATGCTGGATAGGAATCTACAACAAATAGTAGATTTTCCTGTATTAGCTGGTCTGGCCAATTGTCCAAAAAAGTCACTCTGATAAAAGTGTGCACATGCAAAATGCTATTCACAGTAAGTATAACTCAAGCTCTGTGACACATGTGTTATAGAAACCACATGTACTTTCTGATACGAGAAACAAATAGACACACAGTTCAATTATTGCATGCATACTCAAAGACTTAGGATTACAGAATCCTAGAGTTGGAAGAGACCTTGTGAGCCATCCAACCCCATTCTGCCAAGAAGTAGGAAAATCACATTCAAAGCACTCACAACAGATGGTCATCCAGCCTCTGTTCAAAAGCCTCCAAAGAAAAAGCCTCCACCACACTTCCTATCTTGTACGTTGGCCACCTTGAAGCCACTGGTATTAGTTCAAAATATCAGTATCAGTCACCAAAGAGTTCAACAAAGGTAAGCCATAGGACACTAATGAGCTTTAATGATTTAGGACTTCATCAGATGGACTTCTGGCTCTATTTCCATGTGCTTCAGAAACGGAACCCCACAGAGGCCATCATATGATGTAAGAGGACTTCCAGTGAGACTCTGTTTCTGCAGCGCATGGAAACGGAGCTAGAAGTCCATCTCCCAAACCTGAGAATGTGGTGGAAGGCATGTAAAATATACAGAAAAAGATGTTAGAGAATGGGGTAAGATGTTCCCTCTGCTTCCCCCCACCCATTTGATGAAGTCCTTACTTCAGTTACAGCTCTCTTTTGGCAACAAAGGTTTCTGAAAAACATCTGATTATACTATGTAAAAAAAATTTCCCAAATATTCTGTTTCTAGTTTGAAAGTGTTATTTCCTGTTTAATTGTGTGGTCATTACTTCGAAAGTAGTTGTTCTATTCCAGAAACTTTGCTTTTGTGGCTGCCACAAACAATCTTGAATTGGTTGAGATTCTATCAGATGTTAATTGAAAAACTAGAGCAAAATGTGCTTCAGGATGTCCGACAAAAACAAAGTTTTTGCAGGTTAAGAAACTTTTTCCATGTTTTTATGATAGAACCGATTAGCAAATGACATATATAACCCACAAACAAAAATTGTGTTACATGCTGTTATTGTAATCTGTTACAAGCCCCTATAACAGCATTTCTCAACCTGGAGGGTCAGGACCCCTGGGAGGGTTGTGAAGGGGTGTCAGAGGGGTCGTTAAAGACCGTCAGAAAACACAGTATTTTCTGTTGGTCATGGGGGTTCCTTGTGAGAAATTTGGCCCAATTCTGTTGTTGGTGGAGTTTAGAATGCTCTTTAATTGTAGGTGAACTATAAATCCCAGCAACTACAACTCCCAAATATCAAGGATTATTTTCTCCAAACTCCACCAGTGTTCACATGTGGGCATACTGAGTATTCATGCCAAGTTTGGTCTAGAGATCCATAATCGTTTTAGTCCACAGTGCTCTCTGGATGTAAGTGAACTATAATACGCAAGGTCAATGCCCACCAAACCTTTCCAGTATTTTCTGTTGGTCAAAATTACAGTTATGAAATAGCAACCAAAATAATGTGATGCTTGGGGGTCACCACAACATGAGGAACAGTATTAAGGGGTCACAGCATTAGAAAGTTTGAGAAACACTGCCCCATAAGGACTAGGTGCTTTGGTCAGTTTGTCTAGATTTTTGTGCCATGTGTACTACAAAACATGTGAGCAGGTAGGGAGATGGCTGTCAGCCTTGTGACCCTGCTTGGTTCATTTCAGGAAAATGTGTTATAACACAGCCTCCAAATGTTACTACAGGCAACATAAAAAACAAAGAGGTGACAGGGAACATTAAAGGAAGAGACTGATTGCCTCCAAAGGTCATTTCAGAAGAGGTGGGGAAGAGAACAGGAGGACTGTCTGATGACTACTTAGTGGTAATGACATTTTGCACTTAATGAATTAGTTTATAAATTGCAAGGAAGCACCTAGCCATTAAGCTGATCAAAATAGTGGGGAGGGGAGATGGACGGGTGGGAGAAAGGAGCCACAACCCTTGATCAAATTGTATTTGTGAGAAATGCGCTTGTATGGTTTCTTCCAACTCTAAGATTCTATGAAAAGCAGACCTACATCTTTATAAATAAAAATGTAATATTTGTTTGTGGGATTAACGTAACTCAAAAACTACTGGACAAATTGACACCACGTTTGGACACTACACCCTTAACAGACCAATGAGTGACTATCACTTGTAACCCCCCCAAAAAAGCAGCAGAAAGGACTTAAAAATCCCCAAAAGCTAAATGACAATACAGATGCAGATGCCCGGCTTACTACCTGTGGAGCCCTTGCTCTGCAGAAAGCAGGGACACACCTCTCTCAAGCGCTGCCTTCGAGCCCAACTCTTTTCCGGCCTATAGAGGGAAGGAATGAAGGAGGGAAAGGGGAAAGGAAGGAAGGAAGGAGTTAAGGAGGGAAGGAAAGAGGGAACGAAGGAAAGAGGGAGAGAAGGAAAGAAGGAAAGAGAGAAGTAGAGAAGGAAGGAGATAGTAACGGAGGGAAAGAAAAAAGGGGGTATGCAGGAAAGAGGTAGAGAAGGAAAGGAGGAGAGAAGGAAGGAAGGAAGGAGAGAAGGAAAGAAGGAGAAAAGAGGAAGGGAAGGAAGGAAGTAAAGAGGGAGGGAAGGAAGGAGATAGAGAAGGAAGGAGATAGAGAAGGAAGGAAGGAGAGGAAGGGAAAGAGAGAGGGAAAGAAAAGGGGGGAAGGAAGGAGAGAAAGGAAAAAGAGAAAGAGGGAGGGAAGGTTGGCCACAGCAATGTGTGGCAGGTACAGCTAGTCCAATATAAAACCACAATGCAGAGTACCTTTGAAAAATGACAATTAAAGATACACTTAAAACTTCAAAAGTTTCTCAATGTGAGCTTCTCCCCTTCTCATTTGCTATTATTTGTAAATAGTATCTGCAGCCTGTCTTTCCAAAATAATTCATGATTTTAAAAACTGGGTTGTTGTAGGTTTTCTGTTCTGTATGGCCATGTTCCAGAAGCATTCTCTCCTGATGTTTTGCCTGCATCTATGGCAGGCATCCTCAAAGGTTGTGACCTCACAACCTCTGAGGATGCCTGCCATAGATGCAGGTGAAACATCAGGAGAGAATGCTTCTAGAACATGGCCATATAGCCCGAAATACCTACAACAACCCAGTGATTCCGGCCGTAAAAGTCTTTGACAATACATTTTAAAAACTCATTAAATAACCAAGAAATTATAAAACACTTGTATAAGAGCAATCCGGTGAATAAAACCCGGCAAAAGGCATAATAGAAAATAATACGGTTTGCATATAATTGCAGTAGGACAATCATCCACCCCAGTCTACAAACCAGGGCTGCAGAATTATTGCCTTCCAGATGCTAAATGCTAAGATTGCAGGTCTCATCATCCCTACCCAGTGTAGCCAGCTGTAAGAGGTACTGGGAGTTTACTGTCCCTTTAATAGCTATGTGAGGAGCCCCTGGGGCAGGACTGAAGACCAACAGGTTGGAGGTTCGAATTTGGGGAGAGTGTGGATGAGCTCCCTCTGTCACCTCCTGCTCCCCATGCGGGGACATGAGAGATGCCTCCCACAAGGATGGTAAAACATCAAAACATCCGGGCGTCCCCTGGGCAACATCCTTGCAGACGGCCAATTCACTCACACCAGAAGCAACTTGCAGTTCCTCAAGTCATTCCTGACACACACAAAAATAGCTGTGGAATGACAAGTAACATCTGTTGAAAATCCACTCTTCTACACAACCATCAAAATTGCTGAAGCCTTGCCCTTTTTCACCTGGCAACCTAACAGGAAGTACAGCCCAAAAAAAAGCCCACTTGCATTCTAAAGGATAGATAGGCTTCCATTAATGAAAGCTCCCACACTGAAACTTCTTTTAACCAAGTTTTTTTACACTTACCAAACTCCCCCTTTCCTCCTCCTCTTCCTCCTCTCTTCACTTTTCTTCTTCTTCTTCTAACTAGTTCTTGGTTTTAGCAGCATCGATATTGGGACGGTGGTGAAGAAGAGGCAGAGAAATGCACACTGCTGCTGTTGGCTTGCAGCCACATGTCTACATTAAACAATGCAAAGCGGTTTGAATTGGGAAAAGATGGGTCTCCTTTGGAGTTGCTAGCAAGACTGGGAGGTTTGTGGGAAAGGCCTGGCCAATCTACGTCACTAGATGTTTGCACTGAACAATCAGCTCCTCTAGGTCAGGCAGGCAGCAAATGCTCTACAGCTGCTGGAAACAACATCATTTGGTCATCAATTGTGAGGGAAATCCAAGCCTGGCTCAGAGACTTGGCCCTGCTTTTGAATCTAGACTACTTTTCGGCATCTGCAAGTTTGGGTTCCCTGCTTCGGAGTGATGCCCTGCTAATTGAGTGTTTGATTTCTCGTATCTCCTGGTGAACCATGACAAGTTTCTGCTCTGGTGAATCCTACTGCAGCTGTGTCTTCCTGCCTGCAATAGGCAATGTAAGCAGCCGCTGCCTTCAAAAGCCCTTCTTGGCAACAGAACTATAAGAAAAAGGGGGAAATGGATAAGTCTGTCTCACCAACAGGTTTCAAAGCACAGATGTTTGGCCAAAATGGAAATAATAATTTAAAAATGAAATAAAAAATCATCCCAAGATGTATTCACAAAGAAAGCTTCAAGTGGCATCTAGAAGGTTCCAAATGTTTTTGTTTACATGTGCCAGGGCTACCTGACCTGCTTGTTTCATTTCACATGCACACTTTCAATCTAAAACTCACAACCGGTGCATGTGAAATGAAACAAGCAGGTCAGGTTATTATTTCCATTTTGGCCAAACATCTGTGCTTTGAAACCTGTTGGTTACCTTTTAACCTGTTTGTCTTTTAAAAAAATAGTTTAGGCATCTGGCACTATTCTTCCCATGTTATTTTGCCTCTTGTACCAAATGTTTGGCACCCCCGGTAGAGCAGTGGGTTAAA
Source organism: Anolis apletophallus (assembly GCA_030556195.1). Taxonomy (NCBI): domain Eukaryota; kingdom Metazoa; phylum Chordata; class Lepidosauria; order Squamata; family Anolidae; genus Anolis; species Anolis apletophallus. The sequence goes on from JARBWK010000011.1 coordinate 77,853,046, forward strand.
GCGCTGAGCGAACTTGCTGACCAAAAGGTTGCAGATTCAAATCTGGGCAGCGAGGTGAGCTCCCGCTGTTAGTCCCAGCTTCTGCCAACCTAGTAATTCAAAAGCATGCAAATGTGAGTAGATCAATAGGTACCGCTTCTGCGGGAAGGTAACGGCGCTCCATGCAGTCATGACAGCCACATGACCTTGGAGGTGTCTATGGACAACACCGGCTCTTCGGCTTAGAAATGGAGATGAGCACCAACCCCCAGAGTCAGACATTACTGGACTTAATGTCAGGGGAAAACCTTTACCTTTACCTACCAAATGTTCTGTCGAAGTAGTAGTAATGGGCAAGACCACATCTTCCCTTGCATTGAATACTCAATTCCCATCTTTCTCTTTGGTCAAATGTATATTATGAGGTGATCAGGCCTAAGATCTCTATATGTGTATGTTATACCGTAAAGTGACATATACATTGATGGTGTGGAACTATATTGAGCAAATATATACTTAAGTAAAATCTCTTGTGAGTTGACCTGTCATCTTGCTTTCAACCATTAACCAAACACATTCAAAGTTTGGAATGGTCACTTTCTGAGACTTCTGGCGGAAAGAGATCATTTTGCATAACCTCTGCTCTAACCAAAAGCTTAAAGTTTACATGATTGCCAACAAGAAAAGCTCAGCATTTGACGAAAAGATTTGAGAAGAGTGGAGGGCGACAGCTGTGCGGTAGTGAGCCACACACTCCTAATTCATCTCGGCTTTGTTATGTTAATATCAGAAGTCCAGTCTGGTGGTAATAATGCCGTTATTCTCTGCTATTTCCTCCATGGAGTAAAAGATCATGGTGCATTAGACACAACGGATGTGGCCTTTGAACCCCAAAATGTTCCTTGGGCAATAAATCAGAAACCTGTCATGGAAGCACAATGGCTTTGAAATTAATTACCTGATAAGGTTGTCTGCCTGGTCTTCCCTGACACAATCCCAAACAGAAATCACATTCAGATGCGGGCAGAGAGGAGAAAGGTCGGCAGGAAAGCCTTCTTAAAAAATTACAGCATATCTTGGAGCTGCAGCAAGAAGCTGTTCCTGGTGACAACAATACCAAATGTCATTTGTGACTTTGGAACCTCCTCAAGAGCTAAACCTGCTCAAAAGAAAGTTTGAGGTAAACACATGGTTGCAGGAAGTTGTCTGACACCCATGGTCTGCTGTCATGGTGACGCCAATTCTATCGTCTGCACCCCGAACATCCATCTTTATAGGGTTGCTCCACTTTTCCATTGACAGCCAGTGCCAGCCTTTGCCATTCCGCCGAGTAAGCGGCCGCGTAGGGCGACGGGTCCTGGGAGGGGCGTCGCCGCCTGAGAGGCGCCGCCATGCTGGCCGCCCCTGCCCCTCCGCTGCGCCTCCTACCCGGGAGCAAGTGCTGCCCGCGCCTCCATCGCCGGCGGCGCGGCGGTGGCGCAGCCACGCGTGGCGCAGCCGCGCAGCTGCGCGTGGCGTCACCTTGCGGCCGCCACGGCGTCCAGCAGCCATGTGGGGGCCCAAAAATAAGACTTCGTCTACCCCGGGAGAGGTGAGACCGCCCCTGTTGACAGCATAACTAAATGTGGACAATAGAAGAAAGTAATCCACACTACCTTTACCTCTTCCTCCTCCATCATCCCCCCCCCAATAAAAGTTGTGAAAGTTGCCAAAGTAAAGGTAAAAGTTTCCCCTTGACATGAAGTCTAGTTGTATCCGACTCTTCTGTAGACACCTCCTATGTCATGTGGCTGGCATGACTGCATGGAGTGCCCTTACCTTCCTGACAAAGTGGTACCTATTACAGTACAATATAAAACTTTATTACGGTCCCTGACCAGCACAAAGCAGGGCACAAGTGCCCTGGGAAGAGGAAACACAGCTCAACCGGAAAGCACTTATTTAAAAACAGATTAGAAAACAGTTTAAAAGCACAGTTTAAGAACACAGGTTTATGTGACAGGTATGGAAGTGGAATCTATTGATCTACTCACATTTGCATGTTTTCAAACAGCTAGGTTGGCAGAAGCTGAGACTAACAGTGGGAGCTCACCCTGCTCCCCGTAGTTCAGGAAAAATCCAGCATAGCATGTTCTTGTGTCTTCAAATATGCATAAACATATTAAGTTTTTCAAAATGTAGAGGTAAGCATGGCTTACTGCTAATATCTATATATATAAAGGAACAGTCGTCATGTGAAGACTACCTGAAACAGAGAAACCTTACAACGCAGAAACACAAAACTTGCCAACAGAAATAGGCCTCAAGCAAGGTACGTTTGTAGCAAAGAAACTTTCCCCCAAACCCTAAAGGCCCCCAAAACAACGAGTAAAAATAAAACTACATTTCCCAGCATCCTCCGGGGCTGCCAGCCTCTACATTCTGACAACATGATTGGCTGCCAATAAGGGCGGATTTGCATAACTGCTGTACTGGCCAGCCAACATGAACATTCCGACCCATAACAAACTGTCAGCCAGAGTCTCTTCCAACACTTTCAAAGCCTCATCGGACATCGACCAATGGGTGCAAAAGACACAGAGCAGGACATCTTGAAAAAGAGAGGAGCAGAAAGTAAGCTAGACATGAAGATCTTGAGCAAGGTGGCTAAAAAGGATACGGAAAGGATTTTTAACAGTCCCCCAACAGACACTGGACGCACCTGTGAAGATAGAGATCCCCTGACAGGACAAGCCCTCCCCAAGCTGATCCGTCCTGGCCATGGTACAAGTCAAACCCGAAGGACTGCAGGCAAAGAGCTGAGTCACAAACATAAAACACCCAATTCACTAACAACAATTCCAACCCTTACATACTCAGACTTTCTCGCATCTCCTATATAGGGCACAGCAACGCGTGCCGGGTACAGCTAGTCTGATATAAAGGATGTAGGAACAAGACTGGTAAAAAAAAGCAGACTACATTTTCTCATGTGCACTTGTAAACTAAACAGCTTCAGCCCTGGTGAATACTTGTATGGGAGACTGCCAACAAATACCAGGCACGGCAAGTTACATTTCAGAGGAAGGAACCGGCAAAACAAAGGTATGATCCATAAGATACATGCAACTCCAATCTCTTTTTGTGACCTCTGAGTCCAACAGTAGTAGTTGTAGTAGTTGTAGTAATAATCATAATTCAGTTGTTACCTACTTCAAGTTGGGTAACAAAAAAAAAATTCCCAGATGTTCTGCTAAAAAGCAGGCCCAGCAATTTCTCTCAAGCTCATGTACAAACTGCATTGTTCTCAAAGGGAAAGGAAGTCTGACAGCTATAGGGCATTTTTGAGAGAGGGATTACTACCGTATTGCTACTCTTGTGCCACCTGACCTTGTTGTACTTGTGGCTGAGCAGTATGTGCTGGAAATTGCTGATCCAGATAGATCCAAATTGGTTGTTTTTAAAGCTATTGACCACCCAACCCTGCTGTATGCCTGCGAAACGTGGACTGTCTACAGACGTCACACTCAACTCCTGGAATGATTCCATCAGCGCTGCCTCCGAAAAATCCTGCAAATCTCTTGGGAAGACTGGCAGACAAATGTCAGTGTGCTGGAAGAAGCAAAGATCACCAGCATTGAAGTGATGGTCCTCGAGTATCAACTCCACTGGATTGGCCACGTTGTCCGAATGCCCGATCACTACCTCCCAAAGCAGCTACTATACTCCCAACTCAAAAACGGGAAACATAATGTTGGGAAAGTCATTTAAAGATGGGCTTAAAGTCAACCTTAAAAACTGTGGCATAGACACCAAGAACTGGAAAGCCCTGGCCCTTGATTGCTCTAACTGGAGGTCAGATGTGACCAGCAGTGCTGCAGAATTTGAAGAGGCACAAATGGAGGGAGAAATGTTCCAAGAGGTAGGTATGTCAAGCCAACCCTGACCGGGACTGCCTTCCACCTGGAAACTGATGTCCTCACTGTGGGAGAACATGCAGATCAAGAATAGAGCCCCACGACCACCTACGGACTCACTGCCAAGGCACTACACCTGGAGGGCCATCATCCTCAGGCTATAAGGGATCATCTAAGTAAGTAAGCACCATGCTTGCTGCTGGCCTTATTGTAATTAAAAGTTTACTTCCCAAACCAGTAAGGGTTAATTGACTAGAAGCAAACGGTCCTGGCTCAGCTCTGGGGCCTTATGTGAGAGGAGGCAATTAGCTCTGCATTCTTGGGACAACTGCAGTAAAGGCAAGGGCCATAAATCAACAAGGCTTAAAGAGTGTCCTTGCCTGTAAGAGTCTGTATGCATAAGCATGGTTGAAGAAATCCAGGTTGTGGAACAAAGCAACATGTATCAGCCAGCTCAACTGGTCAAGATCAAGCATCATACAAGTCATGAATAGGTCTGCTAGTCGGAAAGTAGACTACTTCAACCAGATAAATCAGCCATAGCAGAGCACTTGATGAACCTGCCTGGACACAGCATATTATTTGAGAACACAGACATGTTGGACCACTCTAACAACCACCATGTCAGGCTACGCAGAGAATCCATTGAAATCCACAAGCATGTGGACAATTTCAACAGAAAGGAGGAAACCATGAAAATGAACAAGATCTAGCTACCAGTATTTTTAAAAACCTCTAAAATCATAACAGTAAATAAAGAACAACACTCAAAAACAGGGAACTCCAGACAAGAAACAATTTGAGGATGCCTGCCATAGATGCAGGGGAAACATCAGGAGAGAATGCTTCTGGAACATGGCTATACTGCCCAAAAAACGTACAACAACCCAGTGATTCTGGCCGTGAAATCCTTCGATAATACATTAAGTGGACAGATGTTTCTTGCACCAGAAACAGCCAGGGCTGACTCTTAAACAGTTGCTCCCATTGAGCCAAAATTAAGAAAGTTCCTCCTGCTTTTAGGCCAGGAACCTCACGGACTATCTCTGTTCTGCTCATGCTCCCCACTCAGTGGGTCCTTGGACTTGGAAGTTGTGCTGCTTTCTTGGCTGATCCGCTTTACCACTGCAAGAATCATTAGCCAAGAAAGCATGGTGGTATTTGGTAGAGGATCCCCATCCCATGACGAAATAGGGCTCTTGGGACTTGTGTTCAAGAAAAGCCTTGCCTTTAAGACAATGACGCCCCCAAAGAACAATGCATTTCACTTCAACACCAGCATCACATCTTACAAAAGAGATTTCTCCAAGTGCTACACAAGACCTCATTTTTGAGCACCCGTCTTTAACGTTCATTCTTTTGATTTAAACTTTCATTAACATTTAAGTCGGAGAGAACACCACAAGAAATCAGCTACCTTTGTCACCAATCACAATGTTATTATGGAAAGAGACCAAGGGCAACAATGGGAATGGAAAAAGACGACAGCAGTGGCAGCTGCAGAGAGAAAAATTACCATGGATTTTTTTTCTGGATTAAACGGGATGTGAATATAAACTACTCGAGGTTTACAAACTCCTTTCGGCAATATTCTACAAGCTTTTAAATGTATTGATTTATATTTCAAGATTTTTTTTAACTCCAAAGGCATTAAGAGGATTTCTTCCCATGTTATTAGCCACTCAAAAACTCAGACCCAATTAAAAGTTTACCCCCATTCTGCCAAGAAGCAGGAAAATCACATTCAAAACACCCCCAACAGATGGCCATCCAGCCTCTGCTTAAAGGCCTCCAAAGAAGGAGCCCCTACCACACTCCGGGGCAGAGAGTTCCACTGTTGAACAGCTCTCTTTCACAGTTAGGAAGTTCTTCCTCATGTTCAGGTGTAATCTTTTCTCCTGTAGTTTGAAGCCAGGGGCAGTCCTACAGGTAGGCCAAGTAAGCGGCCGCATAGGGCGCCATTGGGAAGGGGGCGCTATCCTGGCCGCATGGGGCGCCATCCTGGCCCTGCCGATGTTCCTCAGGCAGTGCCGCAGCTGCCTGCTTTTGGGCCTCGGCCTTGTGTGCTCTGATGCCGCTTCTGGGCATGCACGGAGGTTTTCGCGCAGGCGCAGTTGCTCCGGAACGGAAGTTGAGCGCAGGAGCAACTGCACATGCGCGAAAACCTCCGCGCATGCCCAGTAGCTCCCTTGCGCAGAAGCCTGTAAGCAAAGCACTCCCTATCGGGCAGGCAGGGAGTGTTTCCCTCTCCCTTTGTCTCTGCCGTTTGCGGGGAAGGAGAAAGAATCAGTGAAGGAAGTGTAAGTGAAGGAATGATTGAAGGGCTTTCCTCCTCCTCCTCTGTGACCTCTTCTCTCCCTCCTTCCTTTCTTCGGCTCTATTTCTGTCTAGACCTGAGGGGCCTGAGGCTATGAGGAGTTGTGGGAGTTGGAGTCCAAAACACCTAGAGGGAGGGAGAGCCCAAGTTTGCCTGTATTCGACCTCATTTGAACATTTTGGCTGTTTTTCTATTTACATTTACATTGGGATCCTAACTTTGGACTTACGGGAGACTCCTATGAATTATGAGACGGGCGGTAGGTAATATATTCTGATTTTGATGCATTTACATTGCATTTCTTGTTGATTATTATACAGTTTTGCTTAATATTGCCATACAATATAATAAAAATACAATATAACAATAGAATAGTGATATATTTTATATTACATGTAATATTACAAACAATATTGCAATATAGTGGTATTGTACAAAATAGTAATATATAATATTTTATTTTACTTTATTTTGGGTTATTTGAGTTTTATAGGAGTAATGAAAATATTTAGTAGAGGATAATTTTATTTAAATAAATAATTTTATTCATTATTTTATAATAATAATATAATAGAATGTTATATTATATTATAATGTCAATATATTATATCATAATTATATTATAATGTATAATTATGATATAATATAGTATGAGTATGGTATAATATATTGTATATACATCGATACAATATAATACTACTAATGGTATTGTGATATTATAATTGTATATTTGTTTTACATGGGGGGGAGGCAAAATAATGTTTTTTTGGGGGGGGCGCCAAAATAATGTTCGCTTACCATTTAAAATTAACATAAACCGCCCGTTTGAAGCCATTGTTCCGCATCCTAGTCTCCTTCCTATGATTTCCCCTCACATCTTGATCCTCTCATATCTTGATACATGGCCCTCATGTCTTCTCTCAGCCTTCCCTTCTGCAGGCTAAACATGTCCGGCTCTTTAAGCCACTTCTCATAGGACTTGTTCTTCAGATCATTTGAGTCGCCCTCCTCTGGACATATTCCAGCATAGAGTTAACCTCTCCCTTCAACTGTGGTGCCCAGAATTGGGCACAGTGTGATTCCAGGTGTGGTCTGACCAAGGCAGAAGAGAGGGGTAGCATGACTTCCCTGGATCTAGACACTAGACTCCTATTTCCGCAGGCCAAAATCCCATTGTCACTTTTAGCTGCCACATCACATTGTTGGCTCATTTACCTTCCTGTCCACAAGGACTCCAAGATCTTTTTCACACATACTGCTCTCGAGCTACGCGTCCCCCATTCTGTATCTTTGCATTTCATTTTTTTCTGCCTAAGTGGAGTATCTTGCATTTGTCACCATTTTGTTCATTTTGATGAATTAGAACCTGTCCCCATTCCAGGTAATGCAGCCCTGCTTTATCCTAAGAGAATTCAGAAGGTATATGTGGATTGGAGTTTTGACTAACCAATATAACTGGTTTCTAATTTTGCTATCTTACAGGGCAGGAATCAAGGTTTGCATCCTGTTAGTGATTTACAAAGGTCAGCTTCACCTTACACTGCACTCTTTTCCTTTCTCAGGTCAGAATCCTCTGCTGAGCATGCAGCAACTGAACTCCACCCAAATTCACTTTTGAATGCAACCCCAACCCCTGCCATGGCCATTTACTAGCAGGTGAAGAGTAGGGGAGTGGCACTAAAACATCTTAATGATTTGGATGAAGGTTTAGCGCAGTGGATCCCAACCTTTTTTTTTAACCAGGGACCAATTGACCAGGGATTACTTTGACCAGGGACCACTCTCCAACATTAGTTCCAAAAGGGTTGTTGTTATTATTTCAATCTTTCTGACACTTTGTGACCTCATGGACCACCCCCAGTTCGTTCAACGTCAAGCCAGTCACTTCAAGGATGTAATCCATCCATCTTGCCCTTGGCCGGCCCCTCTTTCTTTTTCCTTCTATTTTCCCCTGCATCCAGGGCCGTAGCCAGGATTTTGATTCTGGAGGGGCTGAATTTGATTGGGGGGGGGGCTGACTCTGTGTGAGAGAGGGTCTACCCTAGCAAACCTTTTGTATCGTTATCTCAATACCTCGTGCATATGGGATATATTGAGCATGATGATCAGATCGTGATATGAATAAACATAACAGTTTAAATAATTTATCAGTGAGGCCTTCTCGCGGACCACCCTGAGAATTTCGGGGTGGTGGTGGTGCTGAAGCCCCCAAGCCCCCCCCCCCTGGCTACATGCCTGCCTGCATCATTATCTTCTCTAAGCTTTCCTGTCTTCTCATGTGATCAAAGTACTTCATCTTTGCCACTTATATCCTTCTCATCACTTAGCAATCAAGAATTATTCTCTGGAGACTGGTTGGATCTTCTTGTGGTCTAGAAGGGAAGGCATGGTACTCCTCTATTCTGCTTTGGTCAGACCTCTTTACCTGGAATAATGAATCTGTGTCTAATTCTGGGCCCCACAATTTAAGAGGGATATTAGAGTCAAAAGCTGGAAGGTTTCCCAAGGAGGGCAAGCAAAATGATCAAATATGTGGAGACCATGAATTCCTCTGAGAAGCAGCTTAAAGAGCTGAGTCTATTTAACTGCAGAACAAAAGGTTCAGAGGAGCATCTGTGAGCATGACAGGAGAAGTCAATACGGAGTCATCTTACCAGTAGGGTAATCCAGTCAATCCTGACATGTAGATACTGGCCCAGTTGCCCACACTGGGATGTCTGCTGCTACTCATATCACCTATCATTCTATGAGTCATCATCTGCAGAACTAGCATATGTAGTGTTGCTCCTATATTCCCCAGGCTGGCTAGGGGTTTTGTAGTCCAAAAAGGTAACCTTTCCATTCTCTGATCATCTGGGGAGACGATTTGGGCTTCAGTATTTTAACTTGGAGGTCCAACCCTAATTATTCCGTTGGGTGCATCAAAAACCTAATGGGAAAGTTGACCCTTTTAATCAACACAACCACTTATGACCAAAACCTTTAACAAAATTCTATGTAGTTACCTAGCTATAAAGACTAGTGCAGATTTTGATCTGTGTGTTGTAAACACAAAAAGGTTTTTTCCCCCTCCTATTGGTCCTTTTCACTCTCTTAATCACATCCTTTGAATTATCTGTTTCATGATAACTGCCGTCTAGTTGCCAGGTGTCAGATTTCTGGGACAGAAAGTTATGGAAACACAATGGAACAATAGAATACAATGTTCCATGGTTAATCTTATAAGTGATTACATCTTCTTTAAAGGGACTGAAGGTAAAATAAAATCCCTGTCAGCAGCAGAAGAAATTTAAGAGGTGAAGAGAATTGTTTTTTGAGAAAGTGCAACCGTAGCTTAATAGAAATCTAACTCAACACGCTTCTTTTAAAATACTGCTCTCATCCAGAGTGGATCATGTGCTGCCCGCACACTCCTTTTTATTACTTACCCAGATTTGGATAGGATGGATTCTCAAGTATTCAGAATCATGGTCCAACGTGTGATGATGCTCTTCCTTCTAAGTAAAAAATATACATTGTATTAGCATTAAACAGAAATAGATTAATATTAACCAGAATTATGATGATGATGATGATGATTATTATTATTATTAGAAACACAACAAGATTAGTACAGATAAAACAAGATCACTGTGCTGGTTCTTGTATTGGATCACACGTCGGACACTTCCCAAGTGTCTAGGACAGGGGTGGACAATTACCGGCCCTCCAGGTGTTTTGGACTTCTACTCCCAGAAATCCTAGCCAGTTTACCAGCTATTAGGATTTCTGGGAGTTGAAGTCCAAAACACCTGGAGGGCCGGTAATTGCCCAGGTCTGGTCTAGGACTATGTGATGTATTAGTGAATAATGCATGCAGATCCCAGTTGGGTGGCCTTCTGCAGCTGGCAGATGGTAATTTTGTCAGCGCGCAATTTTGTTTAAGTGCAGGCCAAGGTCTTTAGGCACTGCACTCAGTGTGCCGATCACCACTGGAACCACCTTGACTGGCTTGTGCCGTTCAATCTTTGAATCCTCATATCGTGTCAGCTTTTCCAGTTGTTTCTCTTCAATCCTGCTGTCGCCTGGGATTGCAACATTGACAACCCATACTTGGTTTTTTAACACGATCGTGAGGTCAGGAGTCTTGTGCTGCAAAACTCTGTCAGTCTGAATTCGGAAGTCCCAGAGTAGCTTGATGTGTTCATTTTCTGTAACTCTTTCAGGCTTGTGATCCCACCAGTTCTTTGTCACAGGCAAATGGTATTTGTGGCACAAGTTCTAATGAATCATCTGAGCAATGGTATTATGCCTCTGGTTGTCGTCTGTCTGTGCAATCTTCTTGCAGCAGCTGAGGATGTGATATATTGTTTCGTCTGCTTCCTTGCAAAGTCTACACTTGGAATCTGTCGTCGACTTTTCAATTTTGGCTTTGATGGCATTTACTCTAATGGCTTGTTCTTGGGCTGCCAGAATCAGGCCCTCCATCTCCCTTTTCAAAGTTCCATTATTATTATCATCATCATTACTATTATGTTTATTTATACCTTGCTTTTTCTCTCCACAAGGAGAATCTGTCAGAGTTTAAAACATCTGAAAACCTAGTTGATCTCTTCCAGCAGGCCTACTCAGCCAGTATACCGAACACAATTAAAAGTGCTGGCTTTAGCCTATAAAGCCCTAAACAGTTCCAGCCCAGCTTATCTGTCCGAACGTATCTCCTCCTATGAACCATCATGGAAATTAAGATCATCTGGAGAGGTCCTGCTCTTGATACCGCCTCCTTCGCAGGTGCGTCTGGTGGGAATGAGGGACAGGGCCTTCTCAGTGGTGGCCCCTTAGCTGTGGAATTCCCTCCTCAGCGATATTTAGAGCAGCTCCCCCCCTCCTGGCCTTCAGAAGGAAAGTGAAAACCTGGCTATGGGGTTAAGCCTTTGGAGATTAACAATAGTGCAATAATAGCTATGGAATTATATGCAATTATCTTTTGGAATGACCCCGGATTATGATTGTGGATGGCGTGATTTTTTAATAGTGATTGTGATGTTTTATATGTTTTTAATGTGCATTTAATTTTACTTTTAAATCTTCAACTTAATGTATTTTAACTGGTTGTTGTTCAAAGGCATTTAATGGTTGCCATAGTTGCCGCCTTGAGTCCCCTTCAGGGTAGAGAAAGGCGGGATACAAATAAGAGTAAATAAATAAATATTACTCTTGAAGTTTAAACTTGCCATATTTTAATCTTTGTTCTGTGTATTTTAAAACATGTATTTTGTAGAAATATGTTCTAATAGGTGTATTTTATTTTATTTTCTTGTCAGGAATGACTTGAGAAACTGCAAGTTGCTTCTGGCACAAGAGAACTGGCCATCTGCAAGGACGTTGTCCAGGGAACGCCTGGATGTTTTGATGTTTTACCATCCTTGTGGGAGGCTTCTCTCATGTCCCCACATGGGGAGCTGGAGCTGACAGAGGGAGCTCATCTGCACTCTCCCCGGATTCGAACTTCCAACCTGTCGGTGTTCAGTCCTGCCAACACAAGGGTTTAACCCATTGTGCCACCAGGGGCTCCATGTGTATTTTATATAATGATTATGTGTTTTAGCTATGTAGGAATTCACCTTAAGCCAGGAGGAAAGGCGGGTAAGAAATAATAATAATAATCATCCTTTTAAAAAGTGTGAGTGCCTTTGCCTAGGAATACATCTCAGGACTCTGCCAGAATAGCAAACAGTGATAGTCTTACATTTGGGAGTGTGACCTTGAAAAACTTGAGGGATGCTAGTCAGGTCATGGTCCATTACCGCATCATTTGCTGAAGGCCCAAGATTTTAATAATGCAGACAAGGAAGGCAGGGTGCAGTGACTGGACTACTAAATGGTGACTGCAGCTGGTTTTGTCAGGATGGCTCATCTCAAAAGACCTCGGGTACCACAGAGAATGCCACAGAGCGTGACCAACTATTTCAAATGAGCAAACTCTCACAATTCAAGGAATCAAAGCACTCCAGTGCTGGAACAGTCGCACCGTCACATGTTCAGGCACAGAGATGAATTAGGTGCGGGCACATGAGCTGGCAAAGCACAATGGTTAGAGACTGGCTACAATTACACCTCTGTTGTGTCCTAAAGTAAGCCACTCACACTTAGCCCCAGTCCTCTCTCCTACATCTGCAAAATTTGGGGCCAATAACATTAACAAGGTTATGGAACTACTATTTGTCAACATGAATACAACTAGATAATATACCATACACAGGCAGTCCCTATTTACAAACATCCGACTTAAGAACAGGGGTGAGCCAACAGGAAGTGAGAGAAATCTACCCAGTGAAAGGGAAGAGTTATCATGGGGGGAAGGGGTCTCCACTGAAGCTTTCTCACCAATCCTTGTTTCCACAACAAGCCATTTTTTTTCAAAATCCAATGATCACAGAGAAAGAAAATGAGGTGAAAACGTCTGAACAGGCACAGAGACTATGCTATCTAAAGCTAAACAATAATAATAATATAATAGTAAACTTTATTTCTATACCACCCTATCTCCCCGAGGGGACTCGGGGCAGTTTACAACAGAAAATTGGCAAACATTCAATGCCGGCAAAACATAACAAATGGATCAAATCATAAACAATAAAATAAACAACATAAGGTGTAATTATAGAACAACTCAAAAATAACAAACTGGAAGTACTCTGTCTTTGTTTAGTGTTGTAGGACCCCGACTGGGGTCAATGTGTAGTTAGTAGTGTGTAATCTTTGTTAGTTGTATGTTATTTGTTTGTTTCTTTTTCGTTTTTATTTCTTGTAAAAACCAATAAACATTATTTTACCCAACAAAAAAAAATAACAAACTTAGAAATTTAAATATACACATCAAACATTTAGGAAAAACTACCCAAACTCTAACAAAGGTGATGGTAAAGTTCTAATACAAACCTACCCACTGCAAGACAGGGTGGGACAGAGGGCCAGTGCTGGCTGTTTTATCTGCTGCTGGCTTCAGGTGAGATGGCAGAGCTGTGGGGCCACGCCAGTATGTTTGTTAAGGCTGGCCCCAGGCAGGAGTTCTAAGGTAGAGTTCTCCCCCTCTGGCTGTTTCTGCTGCTCATCTGCTCATAATATATATTTTTGGCTGGAGTTGCATTTAAAAAATGTCCCTGTTCCGACTTGCATACAAATTCATCTTAAGAACAAACCTACAAAATTGAACTTGTTTGTAACTTGTGGACAGTCAGTATTAAGAGCTTTGAACAGCTAAAAACATTTCTCCTGGATTACAGTTCTTGTATGTACAGTGTTCACTCACTTATTGCGGGGGTTACGTTACAGGACCTCCCGCAATAAGTGAAATACTGCGATGTAGGGATGCTATATTTATTTTAATATGTATACATTATTTTAGTAGTTATACACTCTTTTAAGACTGTGGCGCAGCTGGCTGGGAGTCAGCCGCATTAAGACCACTACTGGCCAATTTGTGTAGCTTGTTGTCAACCTTTGCAACCCGAAAGACAGTTGCATCTGTCAAGTAGGAAAATTAGGTACCACTTATGTGTGGGGAGGCTAATTTAACTAATTTACGATGCCATAAAAATCTCCAGCAAGCATGCGAGAGAATGAGGAAGTACTTCATCAGTGTCGCAGATGGACTGTGAAGTGACAGCTCCCTTGGTGGCCAGAAAAAGTTGGAATGTTAAATAGCTTCTGACTGTCTGTCTATATGTGTTGTGTGTCTATGGCATTGAATGTTTGCCATGTATATGAACATTGTAATCCGCCCTGAGTCCCCTGCAGGGTGAGGAGGGAGGAATATAAATACTGTAAATAAAAAAATTATAAACTTAAAGTGAAGGAAAGGAAGGAAAAGCCCTTCAAAGCTGGAGGGAGGGAGGGAGGACTGAGGAGGGAAAGCGCCTTGGAGAGCGGTGGCAACAAAAACCCGCAAAACAGCGAAAATACTGCAATATATATTTTAAAAAAATATTTTTATAAAACCATGAAACAGTGAGTCCACTAAAAGCGAACCACGAAGTAGCAAGGGAACACTGTATATCCTGCCTTTCTCCCAGCATGGGATTTCAGGTGGCAGCTCTGGATTCAAGAAAGCTACATCTAGATCACCATCCTATTGTAAAAATATGTTCCCCATGTTGTAGGATTTCAGATCAGCTTTTAAAACATCACAATTAAACTTCACAATGAAACAAACAGACTGCTCGGAAGCTTCAAGTAGTCCAACAGGCGGCAGCCAGGTTTCTCACGGGAGCGGCGTACAGGGAGCACACAACCCGCCGCTACGCCAGCTCAACTGGCTGCCTGTCTGCTATCGAGCACAATTCGAAGTGCTGTCTTTAGCCTATAATGTTGAGAATCTATGCGTGGTTAGACTAAAAAATGGCCCTCTCTGGGGGTGATTCCACCAAAAATATCAGAGTGCTAGAAGCACACTTCACAACCAGCAGAAACTTACGTGTGGTGAGCTGGAATAAACTTCTATTGCTTATGATGGCACAGGATTGCAGAGCCAAAATAGAAGTTCAAAAGTATTTATTGAAGTAAAAGAAATACATTCTGGATAGGAAAGTTCTTGAAGCTAACTATCTTACTAAAACTCATATTCTAAGGAAGGAAAAGGTAAAGTTATCAGAAAAATATGCATTCAGCTACATCTTGCCTGGAGAATAGCAAGATGTGTTGTAGATGAGTCCTTGAGTGATGTTGAAAGTATGGAGTCCTTGAGTAATGCTGCGAGTATGGAGTTGGAAGCTAGGAGGGGAAAACGGCTTACTCGAGAGCAGGAGTCAGATTAAGAGCAACAAAGGAAAAGAATACGGCAACAATTTGGGGAGTCTACTGATGAGGGCTCTTTGGAGAGTTTCTCTGGGGATGATGGATCTGATATTGAGGAACCAATTTATTTATTTATTTTAAACTTTTGTACCAACCAGCTATGGGAAGTGGGGATAAGGATTCAGAGGAAGTATCTAGTGATATAGATTGGACCAAGGTGCAAGAAGTACATGACATCTGTGCAGAACCAACTAATAGTGATATGTTTGTAGCCTTTGCTGGGGATAGGAATGGGAGTACAGAGGATCAATCTACATCGTGGGGTGAGTTAAGTCATGGCAGGAGAAGGAGTGCATGGCAGGAGAGACAGAGGGCTGAACATGAAGCAATCGCAGCTGAGAAAGTTAATGAAGCAGTGTTGGCTCATTCAAGTTCTGATGAAGACTTGTGAATAAAGAGAGACTTGGAATTGGGGATTCCTTGCAGTTGGCAAGGTGTTGCTGGGTGCCTGTGTCTTGCTTTGTGTGCTGTGTTCCTGTGTTCCTGTGGACTGCTTCTTGGATGTGAGTTTGAATCCTACACCTTCTCCGTGGACTTGGGTATTGTATCGGCTGGGTTCCGCATCCTGTTTCCCCTTGGCTACACTATGTATTGCTTCCTGTGTGCTAGTTTGCTGCTGCCTGCTTCGTGTTGATCCGGATTGGTGTATCGTTGCTGCTGTCTTCTCCCTCACTTGACCCGGATCGGTGTATTGTTGCTCCTGCTTCTCTCTCGCTGACACCAGGCCAGTTTGGATGACGCGCTTGCTGCCTTCCCGTTCTTTGACCTCAGACTTTTGCTTTCATTGATGCTTCTTCGCTCTTTGTTTTCCCTCCCATTTATGACGACATCAGCGTGTTTGCCTTGGAGTGCCTTTTCTCTACGTCAGGGCTGTCCAACTGCCGGCCCTGCAGGTGTTTTGGACTTCAACTCCCAGAAATCCTAGCCAGTTTACCAGCTGTTAGGATTTCTGGGATTTGAAGGACAAAACACCTGCAGGGCCGGCAGTTGGACAGCCCTGCTCTACGTTGTGCTGCGTTTTGAGGATTAACCGGGTTTTTAAGGGATTTAATCTGAGTTTTTTTGTGTTTGAAGCTTTCTGAACTTATTCAGTCTTTATTTTGAGTTATTTGAACATTCACACTGAAGTCTAAGTGTTTCTGGGTCATTTTGACCATTTTTGAGTTGAATAAACTCTACTTTAAGCTTGGTCTGGCCCTTTAAGGCTCTCTGTGTTACAACAAGATGCATCTTCACAGGAGACAAAAGGCAGAAGAGGGAGAAAATGGAGGCCGACCATATGGTTGAAGCCTAGGCCCAATCAAAATGGCAATATAGAGGAAGTAACCTCAAACCTCAAAGAGAACACATTTCTACTACTTCAAATGGGCAGCAAACAGGAGAAAGGAGTAGAGACAGAAAGCCCCTTCTAGGAAGTCATGCATAGGAATAGAGAAAGGAATCCCTCATTCTAATCCTGATTTCTTAGTCTAACTACTCATTGGGGAGTGAAGACTTGGGGAGCCCAGGATGACACCCAACAATAAAGCCCTAAACGGTTCTGGCCCAGCTTACTTACCCGAACGTATCTCCCTCTATGAGCCATCAGGAGCTTAAGATCTGGGGAGGTCCTGCTCTTGGTCCCACCTCTATTGCAAGTGCGGTTAGTGGTGAAGAGAGACAGGTGGCTCCTCGGCTCTGGAACTCCCTCCCCAGCGAGATTAGATCAGCACCCTCCCTCCTGACCTTTAGAAAGAGAACAAAGATGTGGTTGTGGGATCAAGCCTTTGGCTAATAAAATAATGCAGTACAAAGAATAATTCAGGAACACGTGCAATGACAATCAGAATGGCCAGGGTGTAAGGGTTTTTTGGATTATGTGATTTTAATATTTACAGTAGGATGATTTTAATGCTTTGTCTGAATGTTTACATTTTGTTTGTCTTATGTCAAAGTTATATGTAGTAATTGGTTATCACAATATCTTTGTGTTACTGTATGTTGGCATTGAATTTTTTCCATTGATATGTTGTAAACCGCTTTGAGTCCCCCCAGGGGTGAGAAAGATGGTATATAAATACAGCAAATAAATAAACAGACCATTTCAGTGGAATCAATGCTAAAGAGAAACATCAGGAATGGGGAGAGAAAAAGGATTTCCCACATGGTACAAGGATCACTGGGACGTCATTTCTTCATTTATCAAGAGTAGTCATTTTAGTCTGTTGCTCTCAAATAAAAGATTCGGTGGGCAAGCACAAGGATTCTATTCTTCCTTCTTACACTTCTTTATCTTTTAAACCAAACTCCAGAGGCAGACTGCTATCTGGAAAATGAAATTAAACAGGCCTCAAAAAGAAATAAATTAGTCATAATGGGTGACTTCAACTATCCCAAAATAGATTGGCTAAATTCTTGTTCTACGCATGAAAGAGAGACAAGGTTCCTCGACATGCTAGCTGACTATTCCCTTGAGCAGATGGTCATGGAACCAACCAGGGGAAAGGGGATCCTGGACTTGGTGCTAACTAATGAACAAGATCTCGTTCAAGATGTCCTTGTAACTGAGCCCATAGGTACCAGTGACCACAACACAATAACCTTCAACTTAAGTTTGGACAGCAAACTGTCAGTGAAAACTAACACAGAGACCTTAAATTTTCAAAAAGGGAATTTCACCAAAATGAGAAAAATAGTAAAGAACAAACTAAAAGGAACAGTAAAAAAAAATCAAATCCCTCCCAAAACGCTTGGAAACTGTTTAAAAATACTTTAAAACAAGCCGAACTAAAATGCATTCCTAAAATAAGAAAGAGGCCGGAAAGTCCAAGAGGACATCGGCATGGCTTACAAATGAAGTAAAAGATGTGATCGGAAAGAAGAAAAACTCATTTAAGAAATGGAAGGCTCTTCCTACTGAGGAGAACAGAAAGGGAACACAAGCTCTGGCAAACTAAATGCAAAGCAACCGTCAGGAAAGCCAAGAGAGATTTTGAGGCACATATAGCTAAGAATATTAAAAAAAAATAGCAAAAACTTCTTCAAGTACATCAGAAGCAGAAACCCAACTAGAAAAGCAGTTGGGCCACTTGACGAAAATGGTAAGAAAGGGACAATAAGTGAAGACAAGGAGATTGCTGAGCGGCTAACGACTTCTTTGCCTCCGTTTTCACACAGGAGGACAGACAACATATGCCTGCAGCTGAGTCAGTTTTTCAGGGAGGGAATTAAATGAATTAAACCAGATAGAGATAAACAAGGAAGATGTTCTCACGTGCCTTACTAAACTAAATGTCAACAAATCACCAGGGCCAGATGGCATCCACCCCAGAGTTCTTAAGGAACTCAAGTGTGAAATTGCTGAAATTCTAGCCAAAATATATAACCTTTCTCTAAGATCAGGCACTGTACCGAGGACTGGAGGGAGGCAAATGTAACTCCGATCTTCAAGAAAGGATCCAGAGGTGATCCAGGAAATTATAGGCCAGTTAGTCTAACCTCAGTTCCAGGCAAAGTGATGGAAACCATTATTAAAGAAAAATTACTAAGCACATAGAAGAACAGGCATTGCTGAAGGAAAATCAACATGGTTTCTGCAAAGGCAAATCATGTCTTACTAACTTGTTAGAATTCTTTGAGGGTGTAAATAAACACATAGATAAAGGGGACCCAGTCGATATTGTTTACCTTGACTTTCAAAAGGCTTTTGACAAAGTCCCTCACCAAAGGCTCCTAAATAAGCTCTTCAGCCATGGAATCAGAGGACAGGTCTTGTCCTGGATTGGAACCTGGCTAAACTGTAGGAAAAAAAGGAAAGAGGTGAGAAGTGGCGTACCCCAAGGTTCAGTTTTGGGTCCGTTACTTTTTAATTTATTCATTAATGACCTGGATGTAAGAGTAAATTCTGAGGTAGCAAAGTTTGCAGACGACACTAAATTGTTCAGGGTAGTTAAAATGAAACTGATTGTAAAGAGCTCCAGAAAGATCTCTCGAAATTGAGTGAATGGGCAACAAAGTGGCAAATGCATTTAACCTAAACAAGTGTAAAGTCATGCACATCGGGCAAAGAACCCCAACTACACCTACCAATTGATGGGGTCAAAGCTTCCGAGACAAAACCAGGAAAGGGATCTTGGGGTTTTGGTGACAGCTCAATGAAGATGTCAACCCAGTGCGCTGCAGCAGTGAAAAAGCAAATTGCTATGCTTGGCATGATCAGGAAGGAATCGAAAATAGGTCAAAGCTAAATGTTGTATTGCCTCTCTACAATCTATGGTGAGGCCACATCTGAGTACTGTGTACATTCTGGTCACCGCACCTCAAGAAGGATATAACGGAACTGGAAAAAGGCAAAGAAGGGCAACAAATGATCCAAGGGATGGAGCAGCTCCTCATGAAAACCAGGTTGCAACGCCTTGGTCTTTTCAGCCTTGAAAGACGGCGCCTAAGAGGTGACTTGATCAAGTGTATAAAATCATGCATGGGATAGAAAAGGTGAATAAAGAAAATTATTTTCTGTCACACAACACTAGGACTAGGGGGCACTCCCTAAAGCTCCAAGGCAGGGTTAGGACTAATAAAAGGGAAAATATTTCTTCACCCAGAGGGTCATGGGGTTATGGAACTCACTCCAGAGGAGGTTGTGACAGCGGTCGCCTGACAGCTTCAAGGCAGGATTAGACAGATTCATGGATACCGGGAATCAGTAGTTACTGAAATGGACATCCAAGTGCCACCTCTGTGTTGATGGAGGCAGGCAGTGGATTTTCCCGGGTACTGGTTGTGGGGGGTCAGGAGCAGGTGAGGGTTTTGCCCTCCTTTCTGCTAGAGATCCCTGTGTACAACTAGTGGGCCACTGTGTGACAGAATGCTGGACTAGATGGGCTGAGGCCCGATTCAGCATGGTGGCTCTCTTATGTTCTTATGTTCATGTTCTAAAGGGTGTCTGTTTTGAACCACTTATATTGTTGCCAGTTCATGATTGTCCCAGCCACAACTGGAGGGAAGGAATATGCTTAGTACCTCTTGCCTTGGAAGGTCTTTGCAAGTTGCAGCAACAAATCAATGGGTCCTTGCAGATTTTAGTACTTGCTGCTCTACTAGTGAAGCTGGAGATTTACCTCCGCTCTTTCCTCATTCCTAGAACAGAGTCCACCAAAACTGGAGAATTTGTATCCTCCTGTCCTGCATGGAGATGACCCACATATACTGGCAACTCAGAGCCAGGTCTTGGGATCTGATAGCCCTAGCCCTATCTTGAGGACCCCCATCTCTTTGTGTAAAGAGCTTCTTCTGCATGTTTCTCAATGCTCGACACCCCATGAAAGTACATTATATGCTTGAAAACTGACTTTTAAATACCTTGCAGAGTCAGAAATTTTTTTTTACTATGCTTCCCAGAATTCTCCAGCTAGGAGGATGTCATCCAAAAATAACTTTCCTGCGCTCCGCATGGAACCGAGTTGTGATTTCCCTGGTCCTGTGTTTTGTAGACCAGGCATGTACCAAAGCTGTGCAACATTTATTAAGCTATACAGAGCATTTGTGATGAAGTTTTGATCTGGTTGGTGTTGAAGAACGAGTGGGTTGGGAGACACCCAGGCTACCTTTTATATTGATATGTCTTATAGCTTTTATGATACAGTGTTGGGAAGGTCAGAACGGACAACAATCTATGCAACTTGAGCTAATGTTAAAGACATTTAAATGTATACGCAGCAGCTTTTTGAGGGAAGAAAAGCACCAGGACACTCCAGGAGCAGGTCAGCCCTAAGATGTTCTGCTGCCTGAAGCAAAAAACAAAATGGTGCCTCCTACATTTTTATTTATAGAGGCTGACTGGGGACTGACTCATTAAATCGCACTTTGAAACCAATGGTGGATAGTATCTTCTGACTACCATATCTGAGGACATCTAAGAGCTTATCAGCTGCAGGAACGCTGTCTCGAGCACATAAGCAGAGTGAGAATACCATACAAGGAGCACCTGTTGCCCGGTTTGATCATTTCCACCCTTGCAGCTCGAGGATGGACAAGATTCTTCGGAGAGATAAGACGACTACATGCATCCAGACCCCTGCTCATCCTGGCTTGCAAGGAAGCCAAAGAGGCTCTGGCAGGAGCGGGTTAAGGTGAGGTTCATCCACCTCCCTTCAGGAAGGCAACATTCCTTTAAAAAGCTGTTATAAAACCGCCTGTTGAAAAAAATCACTAGCCCCACTCGATTCGTCCAACTCGCTTCTCCTTGGGACCTCCCAGCCCATGCTGATACAGTAAGGGAACTTGAGACCCGTGGCCACTCGCTGGGCCCACCTCGATCGGCTTATAAGCTGGATGCTGAGGCTGTTGATACAATTGTAGCCAAACCAGACCAACCACCTGCTCCCTTGATCCTTGCGCCCTGGCTGGTGAAATCCCTGGCATGGAGGGTTTACGTGGCCCCTCTGTTGAATATAGTAAACAGCTCCCTTGAGCTTAGCGAGTCTTTCCAGAAGGTTTGAAAGAGGCTATGCTGAAGAAGAAACCAGACTTAGGCCGCTCGGTTCCCTCCAATTACGCCCTTGTCTCGAATCTTCCGTTTCTGAGTAAGGTGATTGAGAGGGCAGCAGTGAGCAGTTGCAGCAATTCCTAAATGACACAGCAGGACTAGATCCCTTCCAGTCCGTCTTCCATATGGAAGACCTTGCTGGACCCAGAGACTGTGCTGGTCTCCTGTCATGAATCTAAACTTTGCTGCCAGCCAGCTATAGGGTGTATCAGGCGCTGCTCGTGTTGTTGGATCTCTCACGACAGCATTTAACAGTCGTTAGTCTTTTTGACCCACTGCCTTGCAGGCTGGAGTTGGGGACAGCTCTCAATTGGTTGTCTCTTGAGTCAGGGACCAGCCCAGTGGAGAGAGTGCTGACCTCCGAGAAGGTCCCCCCTGATATATTGGGGTTCCTCTGAAGGGTATGCTCTCCCCTCTGCCATTTACCATCTACATGTGACCACTTGCTCAGCAGCTGGGTGCGAGGCTTTGGCTCGGTACTTATCAGTATACTGATGACACTCAGCCTGTTCTGAGATGGAGGGCCGATGACTCTGTACCCGAAAAAGAGTCCCTAAAGGGCCCATTACTGGATGGTTGGAAAGCAGTTTGAGGGTGTATTCAGCAAAACTGAGACCCTAGGGCGGGGCCTGGGCTTTGGGGGATATCCAGTTGTACCCGGGGTGGCGAGGCATTCCCCATTTTGTAAAAAAGCCGGGGAGTCCCTTCCCCTTGCTTCAATGGGGCTCAAATCTCTGCGGGAGAAAAACGATTTTCACCGTCAGGGGGGGGCCCCTTTACCTGTCTCGGAAGGTTTGGCACGATAATCCAGGCTACGGTCATGTAAAGACTAGACTACTTTTAAACCCTTCTTTGGCCACCTTTTCGGGTTTCGAAGCCGCTTGCAGAATTGCCTTGATTTCTCCCCGGGGGAAGTTACTGGCTCCATTGAACTTTTTCCTTAAAAGTGAGGTTTTTCCCTTCAAGGCCAAGGTCCAGGGCCAGCTCTTGAAACCCCTTTATTCCACAAACCCCCAGAGATCCCCTTTTCAAGACCAAGATTTTTTGGGAAATTCCCAGTTACAAGATCTTCCATGCGGCAACTAGGATAGGGCCCCAATCATAGCACCATCTTTATGGAATGCTCTGCCCTCAGAAGTCCAGGTTGGGTTTCAACTTTCCATGGGGGATGAAAAACCACCTGTTTCAAAGCGGGAAACTTGCTAATTTGGGCCTCTCTCGGCCTTCAAACCGTCGACCCCAGATCCCTGGGGCGCCTTTCGGAAGGCCCTTTTGGGACTGCCTTCCGCTCGTCCTTCCTCAAGGGTACTCCCAGAAGGTGTTGTTGGGGACTCCTGCTCGGCCTCAGGCCTTTTATTTGGGGGCCCTTTGGGGCCCCCAAAGGGGCTCCCTATGTTTTTACAATACAAAGCTGTTGGGGAGATCATCCGGGGTTTTAGGGGAAGGGGTCATCTGTACGCAATAATATAATAAATTTATTTTTTTACCCCGAACCATCTCCCTTGGGGACTTGGGGGGCTTTAAGGAAAAACCCAAAGACAATTAAAAAACACAAAAAAATTTAGCAATTAGAAACATCAACTAAAAACAAAAAACAAATTAAACAAAAATAAGAGCAATATGGCCAGGAATTTGCTGAGATAAATTTAATCCATTTTAAAGGGGTAAAAGGGGATAAACCAGTGGATTGGGGGGGAAATACTATCATAAGTCATGTTGGGAGCTCATTGAGGCCAGGATAAAATATTATACTCAGTGGGGACAGGAAAAATTCTAGTGCTGTAATCGTGATGTCCAACCCGTCACCCTTCCCCCGTACTACTAAGGAGGCTGTTCAAATCCTGAACCGGGGCTGGCTGCTGTAAATTTTAAAATAAATCCAGACAAGACAGAGGGCCTCCGGTCATAAAAGGGCGAACAGGGTTGGTGTCAGGATTGGGAACCCACTTTTAAAAAAAGGGTTCCAACCTGCTGAGGAAAACGCCTTTGCCTTTTTTCCGCCCGGGCCCTTTTTCCTCTTTTCATGGATCTGAGTCAGACTGGGAGTGAGGTAACTTTCCCGGTGCCTAGGGGGGAAGTGAGGTAACCCCCCGGCTTGGACATTGGACATTTAGACTCATGCGCTGACTCCATGACCCGGGGGCATGCCCCCAGGGGTACTGGGGGTTGCTGATTCTGGGAAAGGTGATGAAACCTCTCTGGGCATTGC